>BSBM01000310.1:5255000-5465000 GCA_027924585.1 Larix kaempferi | reverse complement strand
CAATCACAGGATAATAACACCTCAAGATCCTATTTGTAGTTGGTGGAGGTAACCTTCTTAGACCTAGATGGTTATAAGATTCTTTTAAATCCCAAGTCTTATGTCTCCTCCCTTGACCATGTCCATTTCCCTAAGTCCCCAAGACTTGGATACATCTAGCACAATGGATACCCTTGTAAAGTCTTGTTTGGTCCTTTTAGACATTGTTCATGGCCTTTGATATCTAAATGGTTTCTTTATGGCTAATGACACGATATTATTCCACAAAACATCATTTCAAAAGCCTTTATTAGACATATACATATTGCTCAAAACCACTTCATGGTATCGACATCCTTAATCATAGGCCAATGATACCATTAAGAGGTAATGTGTGGTTAGTGGAGGAAATCATCATAGCTCCTTCTGGATAGAATATTCCTTTAGGGCCCAAGGTTCAGGTCTCTCTCTCTCTGACTATCTCTCTAAATTGGATATGGGTTATGGGTTTTAAGGGTTGGGTGTTTGATGATAGAGTTTAGGTTTGATGAGAATTGGAGGTTATAAGCGTTAGGGTTTAATTTTTATTTGACTAGACACTTTAGAGATTAGGATTATGTGGTTAGGGTTATAGGGGTTAAGGGATATATATCATTATGTGTTAGTATTTAGGATTACAGTGGGCCAAGAGTTATGATAATTAGTTATACTGGGAACTACGGATCGCAGACGTGGCTAGGGCATAATGGTCAAGGGTTTGCAGATTGAGATATGGGGGTCATGGATTTATGGTTACAAGGATGAATATTTATATGTACATGAGGATAATGCGAGTTAGTGATTTTGTGTAATAATATATCTCCTAACCCTTGTGGTGAAAGAGAGAAGAGAGGGATGCAGGAGGGAAGAGGGATTGGGTAGAGTGGAATAGAGGGGGGGGGGATTGGCTAGATAGGAAGAGAAGGGGGTGGGATTATACAGAGGGGAGGAGGGTATGGGGAGATAGATAAAAATTAAGGTGTAAAACACAACGCGTGTGTGCTATAATGCAAGCGCGCATCTACATGTGCACACATAGCAATGTGTGCGCGCCTCTACACGTGCGTGCTTCTGCGAGTGCGTGCATCTATGCGTGTACACATTTTCGCACACACGTGTCTGAATTCAAATATTTTTTGGAACCCTTGCAGGTTTTGTATTAGCTTCGGATTTCCAAACCTTGAGGCTCAGTCTGATTTATGGCAGAACATGCCAATTTCTGTAACTTCATGTTTTTCATGCCTAGTTCCGCATATGATCCACTTGTGCACTACTGATGAAATTGCACACACTTGTCGAGATCTGTGTGCAGATTATAACTATATAGTTTTAGAATAGATTTGTTATTGTTTTCTATTTTTAACTCATTTTTAATTGCACTCATGTCAAATTTGTAAAAAACATAGGTCGTTTATTTGGCCTATAACTTTCGATTGGCTTACCTATTTCGAGAACGGAAAAGAACCCACACAAGAGTACAAAAATACCTACAAGCTAAAAAAAGAAGAAGAATTTTTTTAATGTTCAGACCATGTTATGGTGGACCAAAACTCGACCATGTTGTTTGAAGGCTTCACTGACTTTCGTAATTTACAAAAAAATATAAAATTAACTTTTAAAATTCTGGAAAAATAGCACTGAACAATATTCATCTGTTTCCTATGCCTCTACATATTTTTTTCCTCATAAATTGACAATTTACATAACAAACCGATGGACCAACAAAAATATATGCATTATGTTTTAGAGAAAAAATAGCGTACCAATCTTAAAATAATGACATTTTGGGGTGGTTATACCCCTTTTACATAAATAAAAGTTATATATTGAAAGATGATCCGTTTTTCTACGTTTCATCTTTTTACACCTAATTCTAAAAACTTTTGTAGGTACCTCTAATAATTAATTTTAATGATAAGATTTATGCTTTTCCAACATGCCATTGCCACTAACGCATGTCATAACTGGGTATCATTACCTTGCACCAGCCCATATATATATATAGAGAGAGAGAGAGACACACACACACACACACACACTTATTGTATAATAAATTCACACATATAACTTTCCTAACATGATCTTCCCCTACCTTGTTCTCAGGTAAAATGGTGGAACCCCGGGTTTCCATTTTAGGGGATTTAACAATATTTTTCCTCGTGTCCTTTTGGAGTTAGGATAATAGTAATAGCTAAGATGATTGTTTAGTCTTAAATTCGGATCATCTAGTAATAAATATCCTTAGGCTAGTGGGTAGGTCCTAGGACTTCACTACTAGCCTGTAACAAGTAGTTGGTTCACTCGGGATTATCATAACTTAAGATGATGCTTAAGACCTTAGGGAAATCAAGTAAACCATTACTTTTCTTCAAGTGCCTATGGTCACCAAGATGACATCGATCACTAGTATCCTCGACCTCTTTTCCCTAGTGAATTCTTGCCCCGTCGTTTAGTTGCATTAAAATCTTCAATCTCCTAGGTCTATATTCAACCATTACAACTTAGAAAGTAAATCTTACAAATTTTACTTGTGGGGCCATGGCCTTGAGCTCTTGGCCAGTTACATAATTACACTTTCATTTACAAAGGAAGATGGGGTAAAAAGGAGGGGTTTTACATCTTGAGTGATTTTTATTTCAAGGAAGAAAATCAAAGAGGAATATAGGAAATTATATTGTGAAGGTTCATGTAAAGCGAAAGTATGAAAGACTTATAAATTTATTCACATTATAAAGAATGATTAGAGAGTGGTGAATTTCTTTGAAATTATTGTATTTTTATAAAAGTAAACATTGTATAGGTGGGAATTAGAAGTATACTTATATAATACAAGGAGAAAAAGAGATTTTATGCTTTTATATTTAAAGCTTACCTCATATTTTAGTTTATGGAAAATGATAGATTTGTAGAAAGTAATAATTGAAGTATACAAAGTGGATTGTTTGTCCAGGTATAAAAAGATGCAGTCGAAAGTTCAGAGATAAATCATGATAATGAAGAAAGCGCATGACAATACCATGAAGATTAAAGACCAAGCTAGCGACCTTATTGAATGATGCGTGACGATGAAGACCCAATTGATGACTCAAGATGAATACATGACCAAAGTGGGAATAAAGATGGAAAGAAGACCCAAATGAAAACGAATATAAAAGCGACAAATAGCAATGACAAAGCAACACTATTGTTATCTCTAATAAACATTAAGATAATATTAAAGCACATATTAAAGTGCTATAATGTTTATTATAAGACGAAGACAATAGAAATATCTAGAAGGAGCAATTATTGAGACAAATGAAGTCTCTCCGAAACAGGGTTTCTCTTATGTAATTATTGCTATTTAATTAATCCAAGCCATCTTAAGCAAGGGCTCCAGCTTCAGTTAGTATTGTTATTTGTATTTAAATAAGATCGAAGATTACCATACAAAACGCTTGTTTAAAAACTTACTTAACTTATCAATATGCAAAGATGACCGGAACATATATCGATTACAGAGTCTATGGATATGCAAAGATGACCGAAACATATATCGATTACAGAGTCTATGGATATGGATATGCTGTTAAGAAGATTACATCGCTGTTTAAGCAGTAAGAGTAGATTGGAATAGCTCCTCACATGGATGGACGGACATAATACTTTGACGAAGTAACTAATTTAATGTTTATCCTTAGTGAGCCATAGCAAAGTGTCCCCCATAATCTGGTGACAATAAACGGATCCTTTCTTCGATAAGTTGGGGTGGCATATAGAAGTGGCGTTATAGATATTTCCATTTTTCTCCAACACCTGAAGTTCCATATCAAAAACAGAATATTTGCAACTTTTTTAATGTAATTTTAGTATTTATGGAATATTTTAGTTCTACCATAAAATGTTTTGAAAAGTTTTGTTACATTTAATTTTAAAATAATATATATTTTTTAAAACTCTTAAAATAAAGAAAAAAAATTATTTTATAGGAAGTAATGAATAAAAAAAATTAAATTTATTTATAATTTTATTAAATGAAAAAAAACTCAAAGCTTGGAAAAAGTTTTAAAACCTTATCTAATCAATATCTAAAACATAAAAGATTACAGATAAACTAAAGTTTTTTATAATAATTAATATGTTTGTAGATGATCATGATTATGTTCTCACATCCATCCTTATATATTTAATAAGGTTGGAATTATATTATGATTAGAACATGGTAAAAAGTAAAACTAATAAATTCAATGACTATTACTTTAGAAATAATTTGACGTTGCCAATACAACATGCATACGAGTTTTGTTGCTTTGTCACCTATCAATAGTCATTAGGTTCATTAAGTGTATTTCAGGGATGATTTTAAGAACCCCCCAAAATTTATATGTATAAAAAATGGGCCAATCTCCCCGATATATAGAAAAACTTGAAGGCGATTTTATCAATAATATAATATGTATAGATAATTTTTTTGGCGAATCTTTCATTTCATTATATAATGATGTAAAATCTTGGTGAATCTTTCACTGAATTATAAGATATTGTAAAATCTTGGCAAATATTTCACTTAATTATAAAAAATTGTAAAAACTTGGCGAATCTTTCATTGATTTATAAAATATAGTAAAAATTTGGCGAATTTTTGCCAATAAGACTCAAGCTTTTGATTACGTAGATTACTAAGGTAGTGCAATAGAAGAAAATACACTAGAGCTCAACTCTGGACTCTCTCGACTCCTAGGCTTTCGAATGAACAAGTGTATGAATGAGGAGAGGATGGATTTATTTATACATTTTACAATCAGTATTTGACCACTCACAACTAGAAGGTGTCGACGAAACACCACTACACTAACTAGATTCAGGGCAAGTAGGGACTCTACTTGTTATCTCATCCCTTAATGGTCCAATGGACATGTGGGGTCATGAATCTTGACATTCCAACAAATTGATAGAATTAAGTGAATATCCCAGTAGCGGGCCACTTCCTTTATATAGAAAGATAGTTATTGGACCAATTCCAAGCTTCCAACCAATCTTCTCACCAAAATTTATTCTCTTTGGTGTCGAATGGTAGGAGAGTTGCATATTTATCAGTGAATACTTAAAATGGGTCAATCCACACAAATTTTCCTTGGCAAGTGATACTTCACCCATAACTATTTTAAAATGTCCCAAGCCCATAAAAGCATCCATAAATTGATAAATAAAAACCCGATGCACTTCTAAATTCTCTCAGTGATGAGAATAACACCCCATGCACTTCTAAATTCACCCAGTGATGAGAAAAATGCCCCAGACACTTCAATACTTGCCCCTGGCACTTCAAAATTCTCCCAAAGATGATAAAAATGCCCTAAGTACTTGAATATTTTCCTAGGCACTTCTATATTTTCCCAAGGATGATAAAAACTCCCCATGAACTTCAATATTTTCCCCAAACACTTTAAAATTCCCTTCAGGCACTTCAATACTTACTCCATGCACTTCTAAATTTACCCAATGGTGATAGAAACGCGCCATGTACTTCAATACATGTCTCAAGCACTTCAAAATTCTCCCAATGATGACAAAAACACCCAAACACTTCAATATTTTCCTAAGGCACTTCAAAATTCTCCCAACAAAGATAAAAACGACCCCATCTACTTCAATGGTTTCCCAGGCACTTCATTATTTTCCCCAGACACTTCAAAATTTGTCCAATGATGATAAAGATGCCCTATGCACTTCAATAGTTTCCCTATGCAAGGGAGAAAAACACCCGACAATGATATAATCACCCAGGCAATCACAAAAATGCTTCAATCCACACAAATTTTCCTTGGCAAGTTATAACTTTTCCCATCATTGTTTTAAAACGTCCCAACACTATAAAAGAATCCATACATTGATCAATAACAACCCCAAGCACTTCTGTAGTGAGGAGAAAAATGACCCATGCACTTCTAAATTCACCCGGTGATGAGAAAAATGCCCCATGCACTTCTAAATTCACCCAGTGAAGAGAAAAAATGCCTCAGGCACGTCAATTTTCTGAAAGATGATAAAATTTCCCTAAGAACTTCAATATTTTCCCAGGCACTTCTCAATTCTCCCAAGGATGATAAAAACTCCCCATGCACTTCAATATTTTCCCAAATCACTTCAAAATACCCCCAAGTCACTTTAATACTTGCCACATGCACTTCTAAATTGACCCAATGATGATAGAAACGCCCCATGCACTTCTAAATTCACCCAGTGATGAGAAAAATGCCCCATGCACTTCAAAATTCACCCATTGACAAGAAAAACACCCCAAGCACTTCAATACTTGCTCCGGGCACTTCAAAATTCTCTGAAAGATGATAAAAATGCCCTAAGCACTTCAATATTTTCCGAGGAACTTCTAAATTCTCCCAAGGATGATAAAACTCCTCATGCAGTTCAATATTTTCCCCAAGCACTTCAAATTGCTCCCAGGCACTTCAATACTTGCCCCTTGCACTTCAATATTTTCCATATGCACTTCGAAATTGCCCCTAGGCACTTCAATACTTCACCCATGCACTTCTAAATTGACATAGTGATGATAGAAACGCCCCATGCACTTCAATACTTTCCTCGGCCACTTCAAAATTCTCCCAATGATGATAAAAACACCCAGAGACTTCAATATTTGGAGTGTAAAAAATATACTTCAAATTTTTCATTTTAAAGGGGTTATTTTATGAAACAAATCAAAAGCTTTGAATTTGTTGAGAATATCAATAAACATGAATAAAATGTTTAAAAGGTGAGGAATACTGCAACAACATCAAATAGAGTGAATCATTTCTTGTTCCTCTAGATCCATGCGATAGTCCATATGGAATTCCTCATAACAATCCCAAACATGTTATCGCATTGATGTTCACCATTGACACGAGTGCCTTTGAATTCAATCTAGGTCTATATCCTATTCGCCATTCTCTAAAATTCGATAACTCTTAGAAAGGATACTATACCATCTTCCCAAAAATTATTACACATAATACATGTACTTATATCTTAGTGCATAGACCTTCGTAATTTTTTTAATTTGTAACAAGATTTCCATAAAAAGCTTCCAAAACTACCTTTCATAACTAAGATGTAACTTGGAAAAAACATCATGTTGATTGAATTGTCATTGATGCCAACATGGACTTGCAGTAACCACACAGGTAGTCATTGATGCCACCAAGTCCCACTTGCAGTGAACAAGTATGGATGAAACCAGTACCCTCACATCCAGTGCCTTGGAGCCCTTACAGAGATGAATTCTGCTTTGAAGCACCTTGTATCCAGTTGACAAGGTCCCTGTACCCACAAGGTTGGATCTTGGAGCCACCACCTTGTTGACGATGCTGAAGACCCTATTGATGATGCTGAAGACCTTGGAGATGGTGTTGAAGCCCTTGTAGATGATGGAGAAGCCATGTATGGGTTGAGGAAACATCAATGACCCATTATGTGGTCATTCATGTTTTTGTTGGTGTCATGGAACTCTTGCATGTGATTATTGCTACCATTATGATGATGATGACCTGGTCTGGTCTTTGACATGTTGTGGAACCCATGAACATACCCTTGGTATTATGAAGAATCCCATGAATCCCTTTGGCATGTTAAAGAAGCCTTTGGAACACCAAGGGGCCAAATGACCCATTATGTGGTCATTTGTGGTTGGCATGGTTATTGATGGCTTGATGGAGTCCTAGAACTCTTGGAGATGGCCCTAGGGAATGAGAAAGGAATGGCACCCACTTGGACACTTGGACACACTCGATGGCTTATGGATGATGATCAAGGATGGGTTTGATGATGATATGGCATCTTGATGATGGGGTCCTTGGTCATACATGTTATGGTGATGGGGTCCTTGATGATACCCTTGGACTTGATGGTTCTCTTATGTTTTGAAGCTTGTGTCGTGGAACCCATACTTATTGTGACATGATAGCACTTGGACACTTTCTACACCCTTGGTTTTGGCGATGTGGTGGACACACTTGCTTGATCTTGAGGTCATGTGCATACCCTTGACTAAGGGTCCTTGGTTTCTTGATGCAACCCTTGATCATTGGCATATCATCTTTGGCATTGATGTGGAGCTTCTGAATGCATTGATGTGAAGCTTGTGAACCTTACGACAAACCCTAAAATCACTTTTTTGGTAAGGTTGATGTTTTAAGAAGTGTTGGGTTAAAATAAAATAATAAACATTACAACTCACACCTCCCTTGACCTTAAAGTTAGACCTCAATTTAAGGATGTGGAAAACATCAAAGACTATATAAACACAAGCTTGGTCACACTCAAATGTATCCAACAAAGATGATGTAGTGAGCTCGCTTGAATTGTTTTGTACTGAGGAAATTCGACTAAGAAAATTCGGTGGTGACCAACAACAATAGTGTCTTGCAGCAGTGGACTAAGGTGATTTCGGTGACTAAGGAAACTCAGATATGAGTAGTTAAGGGATGGCAGTCCCGAATTTTTCAAGTCTTCCTCAACATAGACAGTCTGAGTTCTTCATGCTTGAACAGTCCTATTTTTAGTGTTGGATGATAGTTACTTAGGTGAGGTCTTTACTAGCACCTGAACAGACTAAACTTTCACTGTGTTGAGGGTTTCCACAGTCCTAAATTTGAACAGTACAAGCATCTACTCAGTTTTGAATATATTTCTTTTGGTTTTTAATCATTATGACTGTCCATACATGAGTGACACTATTTGAATTCTGATTTTGGTGGAAATTCGAATGGGAGCAATATGATATCCAGTTCGAGTTTGGAGATACCCCTTTCTGCAAACATAAGGGTGATATTTTTGGTTTAAGGGTTTCTTTCACAGCATATAAACAATCCAAGCTTTGAACATTGTCTGGAGTATACACATCCACATAATGATGTCTTGAAGTAATGACATCCTTAATGACAAAACCACCCAATGCTCAAAACAGTCCAAGCTTGACCCTGGTACAAGATTGATGCACTCCAAAGTTGACAAAGTTTGCAAGCATTCTCAGTCCATTTTTGGCATGATTTGAACTTCTTCCTCACCATATACACAATCTGGTTTTGATATGTGTTGGAGATTTTACACAACGTGACAATGATGTCAGTCCTTTGAAGAATGGACAGCCCTAGAGTCCAAGTTGAATACATAGTTTGAGTGTTTATGATGGTTACTGCTGCTAGATCTGAGCCTCTTCGTAATGGTTTCTTCGGGATTGAACAGTCTGAATTTGAGGTCTTCTACAGACACACAAACAGCCCAAGTGTGAGTTTTGACATGCGCAGATAAAGGAAAGTGAATTTCCATGATCCTTGAGCAGCTGAGGTATATGATTGCAGCAGATTGATGACAATCAGAGAATGGCATCAAGATTACAAGTAGAATCTTGCACCTGAGGATTGGATTCCTCAACCCTTTCTTAGTTGGAGCTAAGAAAACTAGGATGGGTCCTGTCATAAGAGTTGGTGCTCTTCTTATCGGTTGGTGCTGATTGTAATCGCAAAGATTGAAGTCTTCCATTGCAAATAAATAAATCTTACATTACATATATTATTGTGTCTCTCTTTTATGTGTTTATTGTGCTTATGACTCATGATGAATATGATTATGTAATTTATAACATATTGCTTGATTGATTAATAGAAGATGAAAAAGGTTTAAATTGCTCACACATTGATTCACCCCCCCTCTTAGTGTGACTATTGTGTCCAACACATCCTACTCTTACTATTATACTATATTGTTTAAGAACATTGTACTAAAAACTTAAAGACCGATGTTTAAAATATGTCACCATCAATATTTGACATATACTAGCATACTAAAGTTGTTTTTAAGATGGTTGAAGTTTCTCACTAGAAACCATAAGAAGGAAACCATGTTCAACCTTATGAATTAGTCATCAAACACAAAAAGAATGAGTTGAGCTAGTGCCACGATCGAAACAAATTAATTGCATATTTGAAAAAGGTAGTGAACTTCATTGAAGGTTTAAAGAATGCATTCCCAAGTATTTAAAGTCAAGCTTCAAACCTCATTGAGTCCCATCTCTAGTTGGCATGAACCAATCAAGAAGTGAGAGGAAGTATGGTTGGTGGAAAGAACACACCTACTAGTGGCTATCGAAACATCTTTGGATTACATTCAATCAAAGGTATTTTCATTCTATAATGTGTCCTTGATTTCCATTTTGATCTCCTAATTAAGGGAAATAAGATGGCCATGAGAATCCAAAGATTAGTTAAAGGATGAGTGATGTTCCATGTACATGACAATACATTGAAGCAATGAGAAGATTTCAAAGAACCAAACTCTTCATTGACATAAAAATGTGGGGGCGATATCAATCAAACAAAGATAAAAGGGCAAGGTAAGAGCACATATCCCAACCTAGAAGCAATATAAAACTAAAACTCCAATCTTGCATGACCCATATTTTGACAGTCATTGGGAAGATCACATAGGCCATTTGCCAAGTCAAACCACTAGCCTATAAATGTCATTGTAACTTGGGAAGTCCACATCTACTACTTGTAAATTAGAATACTAACAATCTATGGGTTCTCTACCAAAAGTTGATATTTGGCAATAACAACCATTATGAATCTTATTTTGAGGAAAATTGTGATATTGACAGGTGCCTAGATGAAAAAATAGGCATAAGACCTCAAGAATGGAGGCTGAAGTGAAGTGAAATATTTCATATTGTTTGCTGCTGTGAATTAATAATTATGATGATCATTAAGGATGAAATTTCACAAGGATTAGATCTGGGTAACCTCTAATGTGAGGGGAAATTTCTAAATTTTTGCTAAAGGCATTCCAAGAAATTTCAACAAATATGAAGACCCTGGAACAAAGTTTCCAATTTGAAGGTTGTGTGTGAGGTTACAATAAGAAAATCAATTAGCAAGTTGCTAATATGAAATGTCATAAAATTTGCAACGATATCATTCATGTATATAAAAAAATAGGAGTGTTTAGACCATTGAGGATCTATCTCTTTAACAATTTCATTTGGTACATAAAAAAATCTGCATCTGCATGCATTGGTGAGTCTAGGTGGAAACGATCAACTTACATGTTAATAAATACAGTAATGTTTAAGATAGAATGAAATTATTGTAAAAATTGGGTATATATAAATTCTACCTAGCATGTTGAAACACATCCCCCTTACCAGAAAAATTCATTCAGAACATCATAGTTCCTCCACTGATAGTGTTTGGTTGTCCCACTTCTATTTATCTGGACTTCTTGTTCAAAAAGGAAACATATGTATCAATAACAAATCATAATAGAGAACAACATATAAAATTAGTAGAATGAAAGGTAGCATCAATCGCAAATCATAATAGAGAATGACATACATTATGAATAGGTTGATGTAAGGTGCACACAGATGCCAAGTACCTTTTTAATAACATTATAAGTAGGAGTTACAACTTTTCTAAAGAAGGATTCTTCCTCGCCGCTATATGATGGATTTTTTTTCCCCCATCACAGATCTCACATGACGATCTAACATCCCATAAAGTTCATATCCCATCTGCAAAAGTGCAAATTCTATGTTACAATAGAAATTTCCAAAGAAATTGAATATTTGAGAGAACTGGAAGCAAACATTGTATTGGAGAAAACTCACTATGACTTGGGAATACCACAACAGACAGATGACTACCAAAAATATACTCAATTCTCAAAGCAATGTTATTATAAATTACAATGTTAAAATAATGGAGAAATGTAACCAACCTCGATCCAACGTTTGATGTAGATCCCTGTTGGAGCTTTCAATCTGCACACATCCAAGCACTTGTAATCTGCAAATTAGTCTTGACAACCAATATCTAACAAGTACATGTGATATATAAATGACATTAACATTATCAATAACAATGGTCCATAATATCGTAACCAAATGTAACCCAATGTATAATAAACAACATTCACACCATGAATGGATGAGAATATGAGTATTTCTATTAATGAACAAGAAGAAGTACAAAGTGATATGACCTCTCGCCAGCAACCAATCTGAACCAAGATCTAGATCAATCCACTTGTGCCTCCACCACTTCAATCCTCCATGAATGGCAAACTCAAACTAGAGAGGAGTTTGGAAAGTGAACATAAATGGTTCACAACTACAAGGATCAATGAGTGCAGACTCAAGATAGGGAAAAAATACACTAGAGTGCCTTTACTATTCTCTTCTTCCTCCCGTCCATAAGCCACATGTGCTCAATATATAGTCCTCTCAAAGGTAGGTGAAAGGACTCATCGAGACGTTACTTGGGCAGATGGAGAGCCAAAGGTCACCCAATGACCGCTTTTTGGGAGTAAAAAGTAATTAATAGTGGTTTTTACCATTTTACTTGATACCCGCAGGCTATAGGGATGCAACTCGTGGGTACGCATGCTATAGTGATGCAACATGCAAGTAGGAACAAAAATATGGCAAACTGGTATCACTGAAGGATAAAAATAGATCTGAGTCACTGAAATGGATCCTACAGGCCAAAGAATGCTGATGCTCACAGGGTGGAAGATTTCTATGTAATAGATGCCCCCTAATGTGTGAGGTCAGAGACTAAAAGTGCTACGATGACCGAAGTACATTATAAAACTCAGAAGTGGAGTGATGGAGACACAAGTGGAAAGAACGGTTCACTCGTCATAATACAATAATATCTCTGAATACATGTCGATATAGTACAACAATCTGATACAATGGCCATGAATAGGCAGTACATAATGGATACATGTCATAAGTGATCATAGTCATGATCCCTCTACAGTAAGATATGGTCTTTTGCTGAAAAGAAGACAACTGGTGCAAACTGGAGGTACAAACTAATGAAATCTGAGAGGTGATGTCTCAGATGTAAAGTCAAAGTCATATGTAGCATACTGAATGCCACAATCGCCTAGGGTCTTCTACACAAGCCTTCAATGGTGCAAGTGCCATCAAGTGAATATAGGGGTTGGGGTCGAACCTGATGAGATCGTCTGATTACCGGTCAATGATGTAAACCGTTAACAGACGCGAGATGACCCACCAAGAATGAAAATGGGCATCAAGGCACAGAGCACAATCATCAAAGTGTGAATAAATGGGTTGAAGTCGAACACTAGGATGAATCCATCGATCAAGGGACATTGATGTATTCCCAAAATTGTCGATGGTGAGAGAACCTGCCACTAATGACTGCAAGCCTCAAAGTACTCAGCTGAACTCTAAGCCTCAAGTCCCGGAATAAATGAGTTGAAGTCGACGGAACGAGACTCGCTAGAAGGAGGGCATTAAGGCATCCCCCATAAATCAGCACAAGGTACCATCAATTCTGAAAGATTTGGAAGATCTCAGGTGAAATAGACTGACTCAATAAGGATGGCCGACATGCAATAGTCAAGAGATCTGAGGAGTGGACGACACTGGTTTCAGGACTTCCTTTGAACAAGATCATGAGCAGATGGATAGACTCAAGAAGCATAGACGTGACATAAACTGTGCAATGCAGGAGGCATTAGAGAGGGATCCATAATGACTGGAAGCTTAACCAATCGGTGGAGAAAACTGAGAAACAAGTATAGCTCCTAAGGCCCAACTATAGTCCCGACTCATAATGTATGGAGTGGAATGAATGCTATATTCAAAGGCGACACAACAACTACCAACAAAAAATAATTACCATAATCCCGTCCGGCTTTTCGGAATATTTGATTTTTTTGGTCTTTTTCATATTTGGGAAAAGCTTGAAAAAGAATAAAATTGCTTATAGTACAACAAGTGAGGGAATGAGTGTCAAATAGCTAGCAGACTAGTCCCAAGCAGTGGAACATACCTATGCTCAATGCAAGGAAGTACATGTAGGATGTGGACACTCGGGGGTGTGTTCCCTCAGGGTCAAAGGGTCATCAAATTGTGAAGGGAAAATATATAAGCTCTATAGGGCTCGACAAGGAAAAGTGCTTAGGCACCAGGCTAATAATTGAATAAGCAGGAGCCGACACAAGGCTCAAGCAGCAAGCAAGATGATGCAATGCAATCACAACATGATATAACTGAGGGGAGTCCTTAAGGGAGATGGCCAGCATAAGACAAAGTAGAGTATGAGTCTTCATCGCAATGTCATGGCGTCACTACAAAGGACTCCAGATCCTGAGGACAAACAACGGCATGGGCACCAAAAGCATAATGGGGTTCTAACTAGGGTACCCATGTTCGGGAAAGCCCTACTGCCACATGACGACACTTCTATAACAGTGTGAAGGTTCTCTGTCAATCACGAAGCGGGGTCGCACCTAGGGTTTATGAAAAATGGTCAACAGGTCAAATGCACAATGCATGTGAAAATGGCATCTAACCTATATGTCAGGTGTGAAACGTACCTGTCGTAGGTGTGAAATGGTTCAGAACAATTCTCGCCGAGGAAATCTGTTGAAAAAACACTACTCCGTGTGTAGCTAGGGTTTTACCCCTAGCTTGTGCCAATGAGCACCTACTAAGGAGAATGGACTCCTTAGTAGCAGTTCAGTATATTAAACTAATTAGGCTAAAACAACAATTAAATTACTTCTAAAAAATTGCATTAAACATAAACACCAAATGAAAAGAATGACTTTTTCTATTAATGTTACCTTGAGTGTCAAGGTTTGATGAAGCCTTTTGCAGTGTCCAAGAGGATGCTCCAAGCTTCAAGATGCTCCTTCTCCTTCTCCAATGATGGGAATGGGCCAAAGGTGGCTCTCAAGGTGAAAATAGTTCAAAGGTGAACTAGGGTTTCGAGAGAGATTTTGGCAGAGTAAGGGTGCTTGTGATTGTGGATATGGAATAATGGATCTCCATCACCTATTTATAGTTTTTTTGGTGGTGGAGTGCTGACCCATGGTTTTAGGAAACACATGGTTTTAGGCAGCTGTATAGGGTTTTTTCCTCCTTTTCCTCATTATTTTATATTTTTATTCCCTTTTTAGGGGATTTTTGCTATTTTTGGAGGAAAAGGGGTTTTTTTAGCCTTTTTTAGGCTATTTTGAGGGTTTTGTGGCCTTTTGGAGGCATTTTAATGGGATTTTTTGGGATTTTAAGGGAAAAAAGGTAGGAAAATGGACAAATGAGCCATATAATGTGGTAATGAGGTAGTGAACACTTTTTGGGTGTTAACAGATTGCCCCCTGATGTGCGAGGTCAGGAGCTAATCGTATGGCCGATGGACATCATAAGTCATGAATGGTTTTCCTGGGATGTGGAGAGAAGAGAAGAAACAAACTGAAGCCCGGAACAACGATCCCGAACAACTGCAAGAGCTAAAAGTACATAACCTCAATAATGGATGAGGAATCATCTGATCATATGGACGAGGCGGGAATACCCATGCTCGTATCAGGATATAACATAATAACAATGGGGTCCAAAAAATGGGGACCTGAAATATACATGACCTCAAATACTGACTGAGGAATAATCTCAATATATGGACGAGGCGGGCATACCCATGCTCGTATCAAGATGCATAAACATAACTGTAAGGCCCAAAAAAGGGGGACCTGTAAGATACATGACCACTGTGTACATCATAAGAGTCCAGAGGGGACCCAAATCTGGGACATACTGCTGAGCGAATCATGTGTGAACTGCAGAACGGGTGCACTGGAACAATCAACAGTGCTACTGAGTGTGGTACCAAAGGAACTGATGAGCTGCTGGATCATAGTGACTGGGGTCAAACTCTCCATGGTACACTGAACTGGAACTGAAACTGGGTACTCAAGGAAGCATGGAACTGGATGGCTTCCGAATACAAATGCCAACGCAGCCCGGACATCCACGGGAACATACAACTGGGCGTTCCGAAGTGACTCACCAATGTGCTAGAGTCGGGGGAAATCCGGGGTCTTCGACGAAAGACTGATGGGATATAATCCTACGCGATCCTCAACGATGCGATCAAGGTGCTGAAGTCGAGCATGTGAGGAACAACCACTCGGAGAGGCAATGATGACTCCTCTCAGAATGATCCGTAGGCACTTACCACATATGGTGATAAGTCCAAGGCGTAGGGACCTCTGGGCCTATCCTCTGGAATAGAGGAGCTGTCGTCGACAGAGGGAGACCTGCAACTATCAAGGAAATGATGTTTCCTTGACAGGAGCGCGAGGTACAAGACCGAAATGTGATAGTGCTGATGGCAGAACTGATAAAGTGGGGGGACAACTGGGCAAGTAGAGTGGATGGACTCAAACTTCCTTTGTTCAGAGTATGATAATGGAAATGATCTGGCAGCATATGAAACTGACTAAGGGGAGAGGGATCATAGCTGTAATGGATCTGGGAGGATAACTGGCTGAGGGAGACTCAAGCTGGGGTACAATGGCAGGAGACTGCAGAATACTCTGAACAAAGGCGACCTGATTGGGGGTGCTGCCGATATGATAGATCACAGTGCCAGGAGGCACGGGGGAAAACTTCTTCATGGGTTAAGGAACTAGAAGAAGTGTGTGTAAAATGGTACTGTCGTGTGGATTTTATGAGCCCAGGACAGTTCATGCTCATGGTTGCTTTCAATTTTAAGGAGTCTGAAAGCGATAAGAAGACTCTGAAGTGATGGAATGGTACTGTCGTGTGTATTTTACGAGCCCAGGACAGTGCATGCTCGTGGTTGCTTTCAATTTTAGAGAGTCTGAAAGCAAGTAAGAAGACTCCAGGGGGTTGCTTCTTCGTAGATTTAGTCTCCAAGGCCCAAAGAAGCATAAAAGGATGCAATGAAGAACTCTTCTAGCCGGTTTGACTAGAGTATTCCTTTTTCGTAATTAGTCTACCAGGTCCGGAAAAGGGTTAAACTTATAGCAGATAGACGCCCTTTCAGGTACTTTAACGAGCATGAAAGGAAGCAAGATTGCTCGGCGATCTTTTCATTCTTTTAGGAGTCAGAAAAGAGCTTAACGGAAACTCCCTAAGTGCCTTTTTCGTAAAGGACTTGTCCGGCCCGAAAAAGGGATAAAATTATACTGAACAAAAGGAATGGCCGGGCAAGGAGGAAGTGTTCAATCAAGGATCAGTAAGGATGATCAAGAGCGAGAGTGGGGAACACTGGTGGGCCTCCTTGTGGGGTAGATGAAATGGTGGCAAAATAACGAAACATTTGCAGTATGACAGGAGTGAATGGCTCATGTAAAAATGTGGAACAATCCGATGGCACCCGATGTGGCACCCAAACCGAGGCAGCAAGGTGTTGGGACACAATGTTGAAATTGTACCAGGTGAGAGCGAGAAATGATCTCAAGCATCATCACGAGCTCGGAAAATGAATTCGGCAATATAAAAAGTGTCAAGAACGGATCATGACCGATGTGGCACGAAACCGAGGTGACTGGGGGTGTTTTTAGAAAAAGACCCGAAAAATCTGGTCATGAGAGCGAGAAATGATCTCAAGCATCATCACGGGCTCGGAAAAATGAATCCGATGATATAAAATATATCAAAAACGGGCTGCGGCCGATGTGGCATGCAAACCGGGGCGACAAGGTGTCGGGACACAATGGTGATATTGGTCCTGGTGAGAGCGAGAAATGATCTCAAGCGTCATCACGGGCACGGAAAATTGAATCCGGTGGTGCAAATGGTGCGAAAAACGGAGGTCATAAGGACTCCAGAATGGTCAAAGGAAAGAACTAGGTGTATAAAAGCAAATATACAAGTGATATGTGACCTCAAAAATGGTTGAGATCACGCGTGTGAAAAAGTGAGCAGGGTTAATGACATGCCCCCATGCTATGTGCATAGGGTTTGTGACTGTGGATCACATATGTGTTGGTTTGAACGATGGGTTCATTGACATGCTGAGATAAATGTGATGGGGCAGGGTCAAAATGATTGATCATGCCCCCTATCCCAGGGTCAAGGGAATCTATGATGCCCCTTGACTCAGAGGTGTCAATGTGGTGCTCTATGATAGCAGGGTCAAGACCAGGCATTTCGGTATAGGACCAGGCATTTCGGTATAGGACCAGGCAAAGACATCACGGAATTCTCTGAAAAGGTTTATGTAGTCCTCAATCTCTTGTTTACTGCAGAATGCTCCTAAAGTAATGAGTTCAGGGGCACGACCTGGAGCAGCAATATCAACTTGGATGACAGGTGAGATGTTGGCCATGTTTCCCTCCTCGAAGGCATCAGGAGCAGGAATAGGGTCCTTGAACCAGTCAACCTTAGTGGGGAGGAAGTCTTTGGATTCGACCGCGTATTGGGTAGCGGTGCTAGAGGAAGACGCTTCTGAGATGAAATAGGAACGGTGGTGTATGTCATCCCAGGGATAATCCGGGGCAGTAAGGGCCTCAAGAATCTCCTCATCAGTACGAACGTTTGCGTTGTCAAATCGGTTGACGAGGGAGTAGTGGTGGAAGAGATCATGTAGATGGTATTAACCTCTCCGGAAGGTGAAGAGTCTGGGGGTAGATCTCCTCAATGGTAGGTGGTGCCGTCTCAAGATCCAGATTGTTCATCTCATAGAGAGCCGCTCTGTAATCCGGGAGATCGGGACAATGATGTGAATAGTGCCCGTAAATACCGCAGATGGCGCAGGAGTGGTTGGTACGTAGGGACTTATCTTTAGGCTTAGGAGTGGGATTTAGTTCGACAGTTGGTATGTTAGGATCATCGTCGAGCATCCGCATGTGCTTCTGCAATGCGGGTAACTGTGGGCATTGGTGGGTCGCATGGCCCAACTCGTCACACAGCGAGCATTTGGGAGGAGCACGAAACACTGGAGGGTTCTTGACTGTCTTTGGAGGTGGTACGGCAGTGTAAGGTTGGGGACCTCTGCCCCCAGTGAGTTTGGGAGTAGGAGGAGGTGTCGTGGAGGACGAAGGGTAGAGACACCGGAGGTGGCTGAGTGGTAGTAGCCATGGGTTGCACCGGCTGGAGGACGACATCAGGTGTCGGTGGGCGAACGGGAGGCGAAAGATACCATACAGGTAATCCCAAGGTTAACCCAGGGAGGCTAAGGGTAGCCATGACCGGGGCGCTTACTACTCCCGATGGAGGGACTAGGAAGGGATCGTATGGATCGGTGTAACACCAATGTGGCTAGGTAACAAAGGTGGTTTTGGCAACAAGGGTGGTTGAGTGTTAGGTGGTAGGTTTTCGCGGGACAAGGTACATAAGTCAGACACTTCGGGCATAGATGACGGCGAGGAATGGATTGAAAGGTGGAGGTCATCGGCGCGTCTGAGTAGACTCCAGGCCCCGTAGAGGAAACAAACGAGGTGGTGGCAGGAGAAACAGGTTGTTCAACCATGGGGAGAACATTTTCCGGTGCCGCCGGAGCACTGGGATCATAGTAGGTGAGCTGGTCAATCTTCACCACGCATCCGTCATGGGGGAACATCATGGTGCGAAAGACAGAAGAGGCAACCGCCCGCATGGCATACATGTAGCTGCGGCCAAGTAGAAGGTTGTAATCCAATTGGGCATTGATTACCTCTATGTCAATAAGGACTGTTTTACCACCTAACTGGACGGGAACGTTGGGTAGAAGGCCTTGGGGCTGGGCCGAACGACCATCGTAGGTGCGTAATGCAGTGGTGGACTGCTGGAGAGGAGGGGATCCTAGTTTCTGCCATACAAAGGTAGACATAAGACATGTGGAGGCACCCTCATCGATGATGCACCGATGGATAACAAGATTCCTAACGGAGACAGTAACTTGGAAGGCTAAGCTGGAAGGTAGGCGTGGTTCAGACTGGTCTAAATCAAACGCCATCAAATGTGAATCAGTTGGTCAATCCCCCCAATGGCGGAAAGTAAAGTCTTGCGCTGGGAAGGGCAGTTCTTCAAGACTTCTAATGCAGACATGGCTGCGGGAGATTGGCTAGGTCGTCTACGATGTTGTAGTTTGACGCAGCGTGCGCGTTAGGGTTATTGTTGATTCGGCGAAGTGGGAAACGAGGTGCTTTCGCAGCGCCGTCTATGGGAGGCGGAGGTATACGTAACGCCTGATCGGTGGGATGGGCGTTAGTAGGTTTATCCGTGGGAGTTGCTTCAGAGGTGGAGCCATATTGGTTCCGACGGGTCTGTAGGTTGACGTCAGCAGATGACATCATCAGCAAGTGGTGGGTACCTGAGTCAAACATGGGTTGATCAGGGGCAGCGTAAGTGATCTGTTGTTGTTGGGGTTGCACGTTAGCTTGAGGGGCCAACGGCTGAGTGTTCACTACGCCTTGGGTCGGTAAGGGGTTTTGTAGCACCAAAGGGGGTTGCTGAGGTTGGGGGGGGTTGGGCGGTGCTTGGGGAGCCGCATGCCCTTGGCGATGGGCCTCGTCAACCCAAAGCTGCCGAGCTCGCTCCAAGTGTGGGCAAGCATGGGTGTAATGTCCATAGACTCTGCAAATAGAACAAGGGTGGTTTGTTCGCAGATTGGGGTTTTTGGCCTGCTTGGGTGGGCGATCAGGGTTTTGATTAGCGGGGGCCGCATTGTTGTTGTCAGGGGATTAGCTGGTTGACCGGCTTGGTCTGCAGGTTGGGTTGTCTTCCCCGATTACGGCCCTTTCCGCGGTTCTGTTGGCCTTGGTTACGTTGGTTATTCTGGTTTTGCTGCGGGTTTTGTTGGGCGTAAACTTGCCCTTGGCAGCAGGTGGATTTTGAGGGTGCGCAGGTGCAGGAGCAGGCTGCGGAGGATGATATGTAGGTTGAGGCTGAGCAGGTGCAGCAACTTGAGGGGGTTGCTGATAGGACTGCGGAGCAGGTTGTGGATGTGCCGTAGGGGCTGCTTGTGGCGGATAATATGCTGGTGGGGCTGGTGAAGGCGCAGGAGCTGAGGCAGCCTGCTGATGGTAGTAAGGCTGAGGGGCGACTGGAGGAGCATAAGTAGAGTCGCATACCCGAAGCACTGAGGTGGACATGAGGGTCCATGATGATGTGTCATGGGAGCATATGAGTTGGTTGCTCCAGACTGGGAGGTAGCCCTCGACAGGTCGGGGCCAGGGGTAGGACGTGCTATAGAAAATGGTTGGGGATGCGAAGAAACACGGCCAATGATACCATCTGCAGCGTGAGATGCCCCCCGGCGCATCATGATGGGAGGACTCGCCGCGAGGGGCGTCAGGTATAATGGTATAAAAGTAACCCGATTGGGCGTAAACGAGGTCGAACTGTTGTGCCTTAAGGATGGCTTCTTCTTCAGACTGGGGTCTTTCTGAGGCCACATCCTTAGCAATAACAGGGAGAAGGGATTTGAGGAACCAATCTAGGAAGATACGGTCGTCAAGTTTGATCTTGCATAAGCTACGGCGGCGACGCCACTCATCGATGTGGTCCGTGATATGGGTAGCCGTGTTTTGTCTACAAGATAGAAGGATCTCAACGCCCGCGTCATAGCGGACAGGAAACTGGAAGAACTGCAGGAAGGTCGAGGCCAGGGAAGCAAAGGTGGCATGGGTCCCATGAGGTTGCTCAATATACCACTTGGCTGCAGAGCCAGTGAAGGTGCGCTGTAAGAGACGGAGGCGAACAGAGTCATCCACGATGGAGTTAGAGGAACACCATAGGTGGAAAGACATGATATGGTTTTGTGGGTCCTCACCCAGCCTTGCCCTCGAATTTAGGGATGTCAGAGGGTAGTTTGGTAGGCATATGAGGCCACATAGGGTCGTGTCGAATAGGATGTTGGTCAATCTGGCCAGATCAGGTAGGTTGAGGCTAGCCATGAACGGCAAACTGGAAGAAGGCTGTGACACAGTAGTGCTGTGGACCAAGTTGGGGCCAGTGCCCCCAAGTGGAGGGACAGGATGTGAGGTGGTGCCCCCAAGTGGGGGAACTGAAGTAGTGAAGGATGGTCCAGCACCACCATTGGTAGTGTGAGCCACTAATGTAGTGGGGATAGGTATTCCCACTGTGGGAATAGGTACCGTGAGGGGAACGGTAGATGGTTGCCCCATGGAGGGCATACCCAAAATAGGTGTAGTAACTGGTGGAGTGGTGGATGTGCCACCAATGGTCCCTATGACAAATGGAGTGGAAGTCGTGCCAGCCATGGGGCTAGTAGGGGCATTATAAATAGGGTTCTCAGACTCTTCGTCAGAATCAGAGGTAAAGTAAGGTGCGTCACTATCGGGTGACGGAGGCCTACGTTGCTGACGAGTGGAGTCAAGTGACAAGGCTCTACATCTGTGATGAGTGGTATCAACGGACAATGATCGGAATCTATGACGAGTGGTGTCGAGAGAACCGTGCTGTGGGGGCTCGCCCCTGAGGCGCCGAGAATGTCTCGGGGACTCAATGGTGACGGATGGTGTCAAGTCTTTGTGGGTTGAGGTGAGTATAAAAATAGCTCAAAAATCCTAATTCAACCGTGTGTGCAGAAGGAGAGCTAAAAAGCAAGGCACTCAGGCCAACAACCAACTCAAAACACCCACTGCAACAGCTGTGCTACAATAGGTGGAGTAACAACAAAGATGGTCAGAATACCAACAAGCAGCAGGTTTCCTAAAAAAGAAAAATGGTGGACTCACTAGACCAAAGGGAGGTAAAGGAGCATGCAAACACCTAACTACAAGTATTCTGACTCAACAAACATATCCTCTGCAAGGTGATGAAATCCAAGTCAGACAATATGAGTAGGAAAGCCAAGTGGCTATGATATCCCCCTACCGGGAGGGATACCGGGTAGTCAATCCTAGAAGAATGGCAACTAAGATACCCCGTTCATGACACGTCCAGAAAGGTGAATCTACCGTTTAGTTCGTTGACCGCAATACCCCTATACAGGGATATCCCGCGAACCGCGAAAGGTAGCCCTTCGGTTACTGAATGGAGTGCGGTATTCCACTCAGGCCTCCGGAACCAGTCTCCCGACTTCAACCCTCCTAAGGGAGAGGCCCTCTGATAAACTGGTCGTGACCGTGCCAAAAAGTACTAGGGGATTTTGGTTCCCTATTTGGACAACAACTATGTCTCAAGTGAAATAACCAAGGGGTGTTATTGGAAGCCTATCCCCCTGATCCTACCTAACTACAATGATTCTTTTGTGTTCCCCAAGTGGGGTTAGAATGTTGGTTTAGTTAGGTACTTTTTAAGGCTCACTTGATTTTATGTGACAGAGTGTGTGCTCGTGAGGTAATGATCCCAAAAATAAAAGTGCCACAAGGGAGGGCAAGTTCCAATCTATCAACAATACTGAAATTGAAAGTTTAACTTGCAAAATTTTCTGAATAAAAAATACTGAAATTTGTAAAATGAAATCTGTAAAAGGAACAGAAATTATGTTGCAGAAAGGCTGAAAGGTAGTGAACTGCAGGTAAGACAAGGGGCTGTTCAGATGCAGAAAATATTGCAGCAAAAGGGGCTGGGCTCAAAACAGGAAAAGAGCAGAAATCAGACCGCGGGTCTGTGGCGATTTGGAACAGGCCGACCGCGGGTTTAAGGGAAACAGCGGCGGTCAGGTCGCGGCTATCGGGCCAACAGAGGCAGTCGGGACGCAGGAAATAGGGAACAAGACGCAGTCGGGTCGCGGCAACAAGGGCTAACAGGCGCAGTCGGGACGCACGAAAGAGGCAGAAAGCCGCAGTCGGGACGCCGGAAAAAGGCCGACAGGCGCAGTCAGATCGCGGCAAACAGGCTGATTAGCCACGGTCGGATCGCAGGTAACAGACTTGAATCCGCCGGCAGGGCGTCGGAAGAAGTCTGAGAGCCGCGGTCGGATCGTAGGTAAAGGCCTGAAAGGCGCGGTCGGGACGCGACTGCAGAGGGAAAAGACGCGGTATGCGGCGGCCGAAAGGGACAGCCGAAAGTAAAAAATTCAAAACGGAAACCAGAAATTCGAAAACTAGGGGAGTCGCCAAAACTGTAGCTAGGGTTTTACCCCTAGCTTGTGCCAATGAGCACCTACTAAGGAGAATGGACTCCTTAGTAGCAGTTCAGTATATTAAACTAATTAGGCTAAAACAACAATTAAATTACTTCTAAAAAATTGCATTAAACATAAACACCAAATGAAAAGAATGACTTTTTCTATTAATGTTACCTTGAGTGTCAAGGTTTGATGAAGCCTTTTGCAGTGTCCAAGAGGATGCTCCAAGCTTCAAGATGCTCCTTCTCCTTCTCCAATGATGGGAATGGGCCAAAGGTGGCTCTCAAGGTGAAAATAGTTCAAAGGTGAACTAGGGTTTCGAGAGAGATTTTGGCAGAGTAAGGGTGCTTGTGATTGTGGATATGGAATAATGGATCTCCATCACCTATTTATAGTTTTTTTGGTGGTGGAGTGCTGACCCATGGTTTTAGGAAACACATGGTTTTAGGCAGCTGTATAGGGTTTTTTCCTCCTTTTCCTCATTATTTTATATTTTTATTCCCTTTTTAGGGGATTTTTGCTATTTTTGGAGGAAAAGGGGGTTTTTTAGCCTTTTTTAGGCTATTTTGAGGGTTTTGTGGCCTTTTGGAGGCATTTTAATGGGATTTTTTGGGATTTTAAGGGAAAAAAGGTAGGAAAATGGACAAATGAGCCATATAATGTGGTAATGAGGTAGTGAACACTTTTTGGGTGTTAACACCGTGACACGATATTAGTTCATAATGGCTCAAAATGGCAAAAACTATAGAAAAGTGGGTCTAGAAAATTATAAATAGTAATAAAAATTTAATAAGTTTCAATTCATTTGCACTATTCACCATTTTGGAGTTTAGTGGTAAGTTTTCACCTAAAACTTCGAGTGTCGATCGTGGGAGCTACAAGCGACCATTCAGCGAACCGTCTGGAGCAGGTTAGTGGTCACTGCCATACCTTTCATTTAAGTGCTTTAATTTCAATTTTTCTTGGTGGGATCTTTTGTTTGGACAAGCCCGAAATGGCCTCGGCGCTACCCGCAGGTTGTAAGTGTGCAGGTCGCAGGTAGGGCATCAAACGCACAGTCAAAAAACTAACTGCCCCGCATCTACCCGCAACTGTCTACAATCTATCCCGCGGCTACGACCGTGAAGAAGTTTTCAAACATGAAATTGACTAAAAATTTCTTGCTTTGCACTCCAGGATGGTTCTAGAGTGGAGGGAAAGAGATCATGACCAGGTAGATGAGGTTGTACGCAACGATTTGCAAGCACAACAAGCATTGCAAGCATGTGGCTTATATAAATACTGGAGTATCGGGGGCTTCAGGGCCCAAAACCTACTACTCCGTCCTTTGATCAACTACTGGGACATGGATGCTCGACACTTCATTCTCAATGGGAAGACACTGACACTAGATGTAGAGGATATCTATTTTATTACCAGTTTGTCCCATAGAGGGGAAGTGGCTAGTCTTTGGTCACGGACCGTGGGCGGTGGGATCACTATGCAAGATTACATAGTACAGTATTGTCCCACCAACACATGACTAGTGGGAAGTCAAGTGCCAATCAACCTCATAACGGATCTGAGTACAAAGATCATTGTGGCTACCTTAGTGTGGATCACGGGATCCAAAGCACTGCATTAGGCATCCAGATCGATGATGTTCTACGCATCACAATGCTTGCAGCCTACTATATTCGACTGGTGTACTACTCTGCTGGTGTCTATGAAGACACAAATAACGGAATGCAAAGAGGGCAAGGCCAAAAAAATTGGGTATGGTAGCATCCTCTGTAGTTTCTTCTTTGAGAGAGTTCCGGGACTTATCCCGAGGGTGGATGTCTCTCCTCACAGTCTCCGAGATCCAGCCCTGACCCGGTGGGCTGAGATACTGACACGACAAGGTGGTGGCCGTCTGGCGTCACCATATACTGAGGAGTTCTTCCACTGGTGGAACCGGTAGGTGATCACTATAGAGGACTATCCCTACGCGAGGATCAACTTCAGACAGGATCGTGACATGCTGCTAATGGGTGACTATTTTTGGTGGTAATGTCATGTGCTAATGGGTGACTATTTGCTCACAGACAAAGGCCCAGTGAGACCAGAGGGATTCCCGAGACATGGTCATTGGGGTAGAGATGAGGTGGCAGCAGATGCGATAGGCAGCAGATGCGATAGCAGGACGCACACTCTAGCCGTTGCGGCGCAATGTATCACGGATGTTTGCTCGAGTTCCACTAATAGAGGTGGCCCGACTACCTGAGGCCATGCAACGCCAGGTAGTGGGAGTTCCCGGGGAGTGGGTGTGGTTGGTGCACCGGATGGCCAACGCGGCACAATACTACTATGAGACACATCCCGTCGAGGCGGCAGCTAGACCTCCTCGGAGGGAATAGATATCCCAGGGTCTCATCATTTTTTGTATGGATATGTATATTTTTTAGGGCTACGAGCTCCAGTCTTGTATGACACTACCATTTTTGGACATATTTATATATATATACAACTTTGGTTCTCAGTTCTACTATATGTGTGTATGGTACAAATGTATGAATGTCTTTGTATTTATGTGCTCATGATGAATGTGGCAAATGCCAATCTAATACATAGTTAGCGTATGCATCAGATATATAATTATGACTTCTCGGAATGTGAATATATGTAATTGAAACAAGATGTCTCTCCAAGAGTCATACCTGAAGGAAAATCCATAGTAACGTAGGGTCTCGTACACAGTACTGCCCATTCAGTTGAGACACAAATATTTGTGAATCCAGGAGGACTTCTAAAGACTGGATGTCATGTGAAATGGCATCCTGAAGTAGCTCAACAATGGCACTATACTCAGCCACATTATTAGATGTAGGAACGAGACAAGCACCTCCTGAGGACACAACTAGATGGTCAGGTGAAAAGATAACCCAGGCAGCAGAAGCAAGCTACTGCATATGTCAGCTAGCACCATCCACGAAACCTAAGAATGTAGGATATCCCTCTTACATCTGTCAATCAAACAGAGGCTAATCAGCAAACCCGACAACCAAAAAGGCCACCTAGACTATGTACAAAAAAACTATACAATAGTGTACAAAAGTATCTGCCTGAACCATAGGTTCAAGAGTAATTCCGCTTGAGGTAGAGCCCATTTCTAGGCTCCTTCAAGACAACTCCCTCGTAATATTCTAACTCATAAGCTCCTTTTTCGAAGACACGCCTCACAATGTAAGGACCGTGCCACATGGGATTGAACTTACCTGCCCCCAGGGGTTCTTTAGCTTGGTCATACAAGAGTACCAAGTCACCTTCAGCATATTGTTGGGGACGGACAGACCTATCATATTGAACCTTGACATGACGCTTGTTAACATCAATGGCCACAGCAGCATCTCGACGGTGCTCGTCAAGTTGCTCGAGGTGTACTAAACGTTGCTCAATCTCCGTCGTATCACGGAGGAGCTCTATGGCTAGTTTGAGCGAAGGGATTTTGCATTCAATTGGTAAAAGTGACTCCACACCATGAACTAACTAGAATGGTGAGAACCTGGTGGAAGTCTTAACTACGGTTCAATATGCCCGCAAAGCAGGATATAACATGATATGCCAATTGGTCTTGCTTTGTTGGATGGTACATTGGAGAATGGTCTTCAAAGACTTATTTACTACTTCAACCTGACCATTTGCTTGAGGATAGTAGGAAGACGAGTATTCTTGACGAAACCCAAGCTTGAGAGACAAATCCTCCATCATCTTATTTTGAAAGTGACTACCATGGTCAGTGACAATCTCTTTCGGGATACCGAATCAAGTGATAATCTGGTTGAACATAAAATGGGATGTAGTAGCACCATCGGCCTTAATGGTAGGCATGGCCTCAGCCCATTTGGAAAAATAGTCCACGGCTAGAATAATATGATGATGCCCCCCAACCGAAGCTGGTTTGCAATCCATGAAATCTACCCCCCACTTACTGAAGGGAACAACAGTGACGACCGGATGGAGGGGCGCTGGATGCGAGTGTATGTTCTGAGAAAACACCTAGCAAGGGTGACATATCTTCATAGCGTTAATACAATCTTTAAAGATAATAGGCCAAAAATAAGCTGCTCGCATAATACGCTCGGCTATAGCAAGCCCGGATAAGTGACCGCCACACGCCTCCACATGGTAATCATTAAGTACCCATTCCGCTTCTTCGTGAGTCAAACAACGAAGGAGAACAGAATTCTCTCCTCGGAGATACAAAGTTTCACCGACGATAGTATAATCTTTCGCATGATGTCTCACATGCCGTTGCTCCTCTCATGAATAATGCAGAGGAAACTTCAAAGTTTGGAGATATCTCATGAAATCCCCATACCAAGGGTCCTCGATTGAGATAAGAAATAAGTGTTCATCCACAAAGGAATCTTCATGAATGACATCCTCATCAAGCCATGGAAGGTCCGACATAAGTTCAGCGAACACCAATGATTTCACCGATTTCGTAGAAGCAAAATCAAGATCAAATTCCTAAAGGATCACAATCCATTTATTATATTTACCCCTGATAAGGCGTCGTGATAGCATGAACTGAAACGGATTGATATGAACTACAACAGTGGTTGTTCGAAGAAAAATGTAATGCCGTAACCGTTGGACTGCATGAACAGTCGCAAGTGCCAACTTTTCTACGTGGGTGTACCTTAGTTCAACGTCTACTAAGTTTCGACTAAGATAATAGATAACATGCTCGACAAGCGCATCATCTATCTGTACGAAGACCATGCCAATAGTCTCTTGAGACGCAGCAACATAAAGAATGAAATCTTGTGTAAAGTCCGGCGGACTAAGTACAGGGGCCGATACCAAATCTTTCTTAATGGCATCGAAAGACTGTTGGGCTTGCTCATCCCAGATCAAAGGTGTGTCTTTCTTCAATAGGCGTGCGAAACCTTTAGTAATACTGGCATAGTTAGCTATAAACCGATGCAGAAAAGTAGCTCTCTCTTGGAGGCTCTGAAGTTGTAACAGATTACACAGAGGAGGCAACTGAAGTATTGCCTCAACTTTGAGAGGATCGACTCTAATACCCTCCTTCGAAACTATGAATCCTAGAAGGCGACCAGTCCTAACAGAGAAGATGCATTTGTTCGTATTCAATCGAATTTTGTAGTGGATACATCGTTTGAGAATCATGCAGAGGTGCTTGGGATGGTCCACTCTCTTGCGAGAATGGCCAGCAAGATCATCCAAGAAAACTTCCATAATCTTCTTAAGATCCTGAAAGGCATAGGTCTTGGCTCGCTGAAAAGTGGCTCCAGCGTTTTTGAGGCCGAAGGGCATTTTCCAGTACACAAAGGTTCCCCATGGACAAATAAATGTTGTTTTATGTTGGTCCGCGGGTTTGATTTAAATCTGATTATAACCTGAGAAGCCATCCATGATTGAAAAAATCTCACTCCCCGCACAAGCATCCAATATTTGATCAATGAATGGCGTGGGGAAGTTGTCTTTTGGACATGCACGATTCAAATCTCTAAAATTAGTGCATACACAGATCGTTCCCTACTTCTTATCCATAGGAAAAGGGTTTGACACCGATTCAATAAGGGGAACGGGGTAGATGAAACCAGCTTTGAGCAACTTCTCCACCTCTACCTTAATAAAAGCTGCCTTCCTAGGGTTCACAGCACGTAAGTGTTGTCAAACCGATTTAGCATCAGGATACATTCTAATCTCGTGTTCAACAATGCGGGGGTCTATTCCTGGCATCTCCTCATATGACCAGGCAAAATATTCCTGGAGTTCAGTAAACAAACCAGTGTAAATATCAATCTCCTCAGGAGTGCAATCGGCACCGACGTAAACATTCTCAATCTTTCCGGGAGTGTGGGAGATGTTGATAGAAGTGGTTGGGGAAATATTGGCCATATTCCCCTCTAAGAAAACATCATGCGACTACAAAAGAGCCAAAGGGTGACCAACCATCTCAACTAGAGTCATCCTAAACTCCTCCTGCTCAATGAGCTCGAGGTTGGGAAGGAAATAAGAGCGATGGTGCATATCTTCCCAAGGCCTCTCACTACCACACATGGCTTCGAGGATAGCTTCATCGGATGGCAAAGTATCATTGAGGCAATCATGAGAGCAAGATGAGTTGGCTGCCCAAACTGGCAGCGTAACGGGATCTTCTTCAACTGTCTGGGAAGAAGAGAGATCCGAATCTGTAGTGGTTTGTTGGATGTGATCGTAAGTGAGCTTCGCTACAGATAAAGGCATAGACATCCCGACATGCGCAATATCTCTAGACATAGAATCAAGGATGGAAAAATCCATGGATCACCACAATAGGAATTCCGAAATGGCATACTATTCGAAGGAGGAGGTGCACTGTCGGAAATGGTTCCAATAAAATTCACAGGTGCAAAATGGTTAAAATTTCCCATCAACGAGGGGTACATTCCAACACCTATGTTCCCAGTCGTCGACTAAGAATCAGAAACTTGCGGGACTACTTATCCCATGGATGCTGTGGAAGGAGTGCCAACATAATCCAGCTGATCGATCGTCACAATCTTGCCTTCATGGGGAAAGCAAATAACTCGAAATACAATAGACGCGACAGCCTTCATAGTGTACATCCAGTTCTGACCCAATAAAAGGTTGTAGTCGATGGGCGCATCAACCACTTCGAATTCAATAGGCATGGACTTACCTCCCAAGGAGACAACAAGGGAAGGGATAATTCCATGCGGCATAAAAGATCTACCGTTGAATGCAGTGACTGTAGTTCTAGACGTGTGTAGAGGAGGAGAGCCAAGAGCTTCCCAACAAGTTAACGACATTACTAATGCGGAAGCACCTTCATCAACCATAGTACGTTTGATGAAGCTCTTAAGAAAAATCACCTGGATTTGAAAAGCCACGTGGCAAGGCAAGCGAGGTTGGACATTAGTAGTATCGAACTTGATAACACTAGGACTTGCCCCATCCTGAACTCCTAACGCACTCAAAAGGGCATTCTTCTGAGAAGGACAAGCTTGCAAAAATTCAAGAGCCGACATGGCACATGGGGTTTGGCCTAGATCTTCTACGATGGAGTAGTTCTGGGCAGCTCGAGCATTAGGATTATGCGTGGAGCGCTTGAGAACACCTTTCGGTATCTGCGGCATAATAGAAGGCTTCTCGATATGCAAGGAATTATCAAAAGGAGGGGGAGGCTCATTCCCCAAATTGGGTTGTGGTGCACCATAATCACGTTGACGAGTAGCAACACAAACCTCCGACTAAACCATATTCACACATCCATAACCACTAGTATTGGAAGAATACGTTGTCGTTTCATTAGTAGCATAACCAGTGGTGGGAGCATGTGAAGCCATATTTTGATGATGAGGAAGGGGATCCTTCAACACAGATGGGCTCTGTGCCAAATGCTTTGATGCTTCTTCAATACGAGGACATAAGTGAGTAAGATGATGCTCCCCACAAAGCTTGCAAGGGAATTTCACTTTATGCCTAGGTTTATGATCCTCGCCAGCATTACCTCCTTCCCAAGGAGGGTTGGCATTCTCTTTACAAGGAGTATTATGATTGCTATTGTTGTTGCTTCCATTGTTTCCACCCCTATGATTGTTTCTCCCCTTTTGCTTACCACCAGGTTGCTGGTTACCCGACGGTTTCATTGATTGCACATTGTGTACATCAGACGACGGAGTGGAAGTGGACAAGGTGTGAACCTGTCTGGGAGTAGACTGGTTTAGCGACAAATTTTGCATTTGATTAGCTACCAAGTCTACAGGGTGAGTGCATGCGGACCCCATGATGCCATCGGCATGTGGTCTAGGAACTAACGTAGGCTCATGTCTTGTTCTCAGTGCATCAGGAATAATGTCATACAAAATGCCAGACTGAGAATAAAGTAGATCTAACTTCTGGACTTTCAAGATAGCTTGTTCCTCAGTCACAATGTCGGACATCGAAACATCCTTAGCAATGTATGGGAGTAAATACTTAAGGAACCATTCCAACAGGAACTCTGGAGGAATGTTGGCTTTCACTAATCTCTTCCACTGACACCACTCTTGAACGTGGTCAGAAATATGTGTGGCCTTATTCTGACGGAAGGTGGACAACAACTCAGTACCAGTATCATAACGAACCAGCAACTGAAAATGGTCTAACAAAGCCAAAGCAATCTCGTTGAATCCCCTATAGGTGTTTCTGAGCAACTCCACATACCACTTCGTAGCTACCCCCATGAGGGTGCGTTGAAATAGTCGTAATCAAATGGAATCATGATTCAAAGAGTTGGAGGAGCACCAAAGGTGAAACGTCATGACATGATCTCCCGGGTCCTCACCATCTTTCCCTTCAAACTTTGGAATGTCCAAAGGGATCTTGGTAGGGACCGGGGGAAAAGTAGGGTCGTGACACACCAGATCATTCATGAGCTTCGAAAGATCCAGGAGATTCAAGAATGTAAGGAACGGGAGCTGCGGCTGGAAAGCTTGATTATAAGCTCCCATAAAAGGTTGGTTAAACGAAATTGTGTTGTAGGATGGACCAAAAGCTTGACCATGAGGATTAAATTGCTGATACTAAGGACCTGACGGCCCATAAGCTTTCCCATGGCGATAAGATTGATTACCCCCCCCTGGCTGACCCATTTGAGAGTAAGCAGGTATATGCGTGTTTTGAGCACCATATTGGGGTGGTGGGTGATACTAGTGGCCAGCACCGACTGTGTTGTAGTAAGGGTTGCCACCATGAGTATGGGGCATGTATGTACTATTCATAGTGGGAACTGTGTTGTATTGACTGTAATGGTATGGAATGTTCCCACCCCCAATATTAGGATTAGTTTGAGCAGTCGTGTGATGGCCATAAGCATGAGAAGTATTCCCAGCTCCAATATGGCCGTGACTAGTAGCAGGGTTGGTGGTGTGATGTCAATGTGGATAGGAAATATTCCCACCCCCTACATTAGCATTACTAGTGGCGGCAGTGGACGCAAAAGTATGTGGTATGTGTCCACCCCCGTGGTTGGGAGGAATGGTATCATGTGCAAAGTAGTCCTGGGTTGACGAGTAGCGACATGTGTATTAGGTGGTGGATGGTGAGTCGTGTTTCGAACAACATTCCGACTAGGTTGGGTATTCCTAGGAGGTGGTCATATTCCAACATTAGCATGGTTAGGAATTTGACCAATCCCCATACTATGTGAGTGGGTGGACAATGTGGTTCCCCCAGCTATGGTACTGCCCCCAGTGGGTATAGTATAGCTAACACTTTGACTAGTGCCAGCGTGAGTTCCAACCGTAGTGGAAGGTTCGATAGTAGTGTGACTAGGCATACCAAAAGAGAGTGCGGTGGGGTTGACCATAGGGATAGTATCATCATGAGTCTCAGGTGTCCCGTATCTATAATTGTGTGGAAACAAAGGAACGAAAGGCTCATCCTGTTCTTCCTCCTTGGGTAAGTCGGGCATTCCATAAAGATAGTTATCCGGATTCGAAGGATCAAATGGATCCCGGTCAAGTGGATTAGGCCAAATAGAACCAGGTTGAGTCTCAGGTGGATCACCTCCCCAATCCTCATGAGGAGTCTGGGAATCGGAAGTATGTTCAACTCTACCCGAAGGAGTAGAAGGGTCTTGCCCAATATCAGGATGTGCAACCATGTAGTCCTCAACATAATTCATGTAAGAATACGAAGACTCAGAGGGAGCCCTCCGGCGTCCTCTAGCAATACGACATGTAATCTCGACTAGCTTTAAACTAGCCAAACAACGGGACCGGAGGAGAGTAGGGCTCCGCTCCATGTTCTCTCCAGAGAGAGACACAACGTCTCCCAAAGGCCAACTATCGATCAAAAACAGTAAATCAAAAGCACACACCTAAATAAAATACAGCCAAGAGTAGACAAACAGAGTTGCTAAATGAGCTCCTGACACTAGAGCTAGTATGTCTCGCCTAGGAGAGGCTTGAGACTCCAAAACTATAGCCGCAGGTAATAGAATCAGTTATAGAGACACCCAGGCTTCACTATGTCGACAAGGTCAAGTCCACTGCACGAACCCAACTGTGTTGTCCAATCCCTATCTGACTCAGGACACAAACAGCATAACCACTGCAAGTACCCTATGCGGTACCTAGGTAAGGCAACTATGTTCACTGCAATATAACCAATGCTCAGGGGAATAGTCGCAGGTGGGACCCGTCATATGGGCAGGGTAGCTAAGCCCGAAGCACAAGAGGACGAACTCCGATACCCCCAGACACGAACAAATCTTGGATATATCTCCCACGTTCAGCCGGTATCAGAGGGATATCTCCTCAACCAACCTCTCATGACCTCGTGCTTAACTCTGGATTGAGTAGAGCTTCCTGAGAACACCGATCTATACTATGGATTCCTCGACTTCCTGGTCAGACACCTAATGTTTCGTTCAATAGTCTTGGATTTTTAACTCACAATGATCTATTCCAACACTGTAAACCTATGCTAGTTGGTGTACCCTATAAATAAAATCAGTCTAATCAATTTTATGATTAAGCGTTAATTTTAGTGGCTGTGATTACTCAAGGGATATGGTAGTGAAACTAGTGATGTGTAGACTCAATAGTATGAAACATCGTCCAATCCTACACTCATCTATCCAATAAAACAATGTCACTAATATGCAAAATCAACCAACAATTCCGAAATAAATATGCAAACTTTATCTTTTCAATGCACAAGCAGAACCTAAAATGAAGGAAACAAGCACTCAATGCAAAATGCAGTACATGGAAATAAAATATTTTTGTATTTTCTCTTATAAACAGAAAGGAAAATGCAAAAACTAAATGAATATTTTTTGTATTTTTTCAATATATATGGAATGAAAAAATGCAAGCAAAATCATACTATTCAGTCACTGAAGTGCCGAGAAGATCACTAAGACAACCCAGCAGATCCTAAACAGCAAGACTCAGCCAAAGGAAAGAGCTCCAAAGGAAAAAACCAAGAGGTTAAAACCAAAGATTGGTAAAAAAACAAGAAGCCTCAACCAAGAGAAACAAAGAGATCTGGTCACAACCAAGGCATGAAACAGTCAAGAAAGAGGCCAACAAAGACTCAGGAACCAACCAAACTCACCCAGCAACAACCAATAGCCATAAACAAACAAAAGCCGGAGTTACACGTTATTGTCAAAGGAATACCTGCGGGTACCCGTGAGCAGTAGAGTAAATAGAGGCGGGTATACGCGGGCATAACTAAGCCAACCCATGCGCGAGGAAAAGCAAATGGTCAAATAAATAGTCTAGAGGCTCAAAAAAGAAAGTTTTCTACAGTGTATCTTAACGGCCAATTAGTGACACAGAGCTTCGATAAACAACAACTCTAATTATGGACTAATGCTAAAAAAATTTCCCAAACATGGATGTTTTCCCCAACGGAGTCACCATTTCTGTATTGGAGAAAACTCACTATGGCTTGGGAATACCACAACAGACAGATGACTACCAGAAATCTACTCAATTCTCAAAGCAATGCTATTATAAATGACAATGTTAAAATAATGGAGAAACGTAACCAACCTCGATCCAACGTTTGATGTAGATCCCCGTTGGAGCTTTCAATCCATGCATATCCAAGCACTTGTAATATGCAAATTAGTCTTGACAACCAATATCTAACAAGTACATGTGATATATAAATGAAATTAACATTATCAATAACAATGGTCCATAATATCATAAGCAAATGTAACCCAATGTATAATAAACAACATTCACACCATGAATGGACGAGAATATGAGTATTTCTATTAATGAACAAGAAGAAGTACAAAGTGATACGACCTCTCACCGATAACCAATCTGAACCAAGATCTAAATCAATCCACTTGTGCCTCCACCACCTCAATCCTCCATGAATGGAAAACTCAAACTAGAGAGGAGTTTGGAAGGTGAACATAAATGGTTCACAACTACAAGGATCAATGAGTGCAGACTCAAGATAATAAAAAAATCCACTAGAGTGCCTTTACTATTCTCTTCTTCCTCCCGTCCATAAGCCATATGTGCTCAATATATAGTCCTGTCAAAGGTAGGTGAAAGGACTCATCGAGACATTACTTGGGCAGATGGAGAACCAAAGGTCACCCAATGACCGCTTTTTGGGAGTAAAAAGTAATTAATAGTGGTTTTTACCATTTTACTTGATACCCGCGGGCTATAGGGATGCAATTCGCGGGTACGCATGCTATAGTGATGCAACATGCGGGTAGGAACAAAAATAGGGCAAACTAGTATCACTGAAGGATAAAAATGGATCTGAGTCACTAAAATAGATCCTACAGGCCAAAGAATGCTGATGCTCACATGGTGGAAGATTTCTGTGTAACAAACATATGGAATTCTGATAGAATATGTAATGAAATATCCGCAATCAAGATAAAACATTAGGATTGCAAGGATTGTATATATCTTATATTTTCTAAAATATTTTAATGAAAATTGACAAAACATGTAAACAACTAGTTGATCCATATTGCAAACCACCCCCAGGATAGCTATGCATGCCTTTGTTCCCAGATAACACATAGAGACCAGAATATCCACAGATTTCATTCTTATAAATAATCTCAAGAAACAATTAAGAACCAAACTTTTGAAGTTGAGTTGGCTTAAGTCACCATAAATGATAGATAACTAATTTTGGTAAATAACATCTGGAAACATTAAGAGCCAATCTTTTCAAATTGAATTTTCTTAATTCACTATATTTGATGGACACCAAATAATATAAGAAAAAATTAAAAATTAACTGGGTTAAGCTTGTTTGGTTTTAGATTAACTGTAGTAATCTATGGGTGGTTTGAGAACTGTTTTATGCCCTCATTTTGTATTTATAATTAATATTGAAAAGCAACAAAAACTCTACAATTTTAAATTTCTATTCATCTTATTCAAGTCCGGCAATTACTTCCCATGAATTTCATGTTTGTACCCTTTTCCTTTCTGGAAATATTCTTGGTAAATGTAATGGTTGTTAATTTAAAAGATCAAATTCTTTAAGTTGTTATTCTTGTGCTAGGTCACATGGTCCGTGCAACACTTCAAAATTCAGTGAACCTAAAAAATTTACTCTGGTTCAATTAGGTTCCTCTAACCTCAATTCATATTCAAACCTTAAGGGAATCCTTGGAGTCAAATCTCAACCAAATGGTGAACTTGGAAGCGAATTTGGGTTCTTTATTAGCTTTTTATAAAGAAAATTATGTTAACACTAGTGTGGGTTACATAGAATCCTAACCACATTTTTTTTTTCACTTCTCACTCAAGCACCCTACCTCCATTTCTCAAGCCACCAACCTTCTCTCCATTCTCGTGAGCCATCAATATTGTAATTTCCTGATGCCATCTATAGTATCAAAATATATACTTAGTTTAAAATTCAATTTTGACCCTCCAACACCACAGCCAGATGGAGCGTATTCCCTCTAGGTCAACAACCCACAAACCATGGAGACCTCTTTTGTTTCACCTTGGGACCATTACTGGGATCAACCTAGAGGGGATTTTCACTCAAGTTGTATCATGTAGCAAATGCCACTGCCCTTGATATTTGCACCAAGAGTATCGAGGTGGTTATAAGCCAATATGGGGGAGATGTTGTCACATTTGTCGCGTTAAAAAAAATCACACATGAAGAAATTGGATCCCTCTCAATGCTTAATAGATCCAGGTTTAAGATGGATCTATGTTGGTTTTAGCTTGATCTCCTCTTAATGAAATGGCCAAGCAGCCATGCACATAGTTTGGGCCATGTAGCATCATTATTTGGCATGGTTCCCTGTATCTTAAATATGGGCAGAGCACTTAAGAATGTTTTTCATTTGAATCCCATTGTAGTTGTGTTCTTGGTTAAGCCTTATGACCTATGGATGCCAAGTTTGGTGTTTCTCAAACCTAGGATACGATCTTTATCTGGATTTGAAAGACCTGTTCAAGGTTATGAATTAAGTTGAAGTCCCTACTGGAAGGAAATGGGAGTTCTATACATATTCACAATCTCACAACATTAAATGTTAAAACATGTTTACATTGTACATGAACCAGTTAGTACAGAATAATATTGCAAAAATGTGCCAAAAAGTTTAGAGAAAACAAATATAAAACCCAATTACTTAGTCTTAATGGTTTGAAGTCTTTTGTATATGGTACTGTTCACAATCTAAGAACTAGAAGTCTTTATTTTCATATTTATGTTAACTTTGTTTCATTTGAGTTCTCTCTTTCCAAACCTGTCCTTCTCTTCCTTTCCTTCTTTATGGATATTGAATCACAGGGAGAAACTTCTACTTGGATGTTCTTTGGATTGGTTGTCTCTGTGTTGCAAGCTAGATACAAAAGCCAGTAACAGTGGTTACCAAGGATATCTTGGTTGCTAGTTTTTTCATCCTGAAACATTATTACTCTGACATGTTTGGCCTCCTTATATGTCCAAGGTCTCCCGCTTGTAGATTTATAAAACCTCAATGTGGCTTTGGTGAGGTCTTTTTTATTAATTGATGATTTAAGGTCTATATCAACATTTTTATTTGTGGCCTCATTTCTTGTCATTGACCATGCACATGGCGGGGTTTGTAAACTCATTATTCACTAGGTTCTGTCATCTCTGGAATCCAGGTAGCTTAACCTAAGCCCCTGAGAATATTCGCATTAGAAGCCCCACTGCCTTGTGTTCTTGGTCAAGAGTTGTCACCTATTGATCACTAGTATGGTGCATCTAGAACCCAGGATCCATATACTTTCTGGTTTCACAAGGCTTTCCAATTTAAGTCATCACAGTTTGTGTATCTACATATAACAGTTGTGAAAATAACATGTAAAACAACTACAAAGTATGGATTCATATTCAAGAAACGCATCCATAAAAATGAAAACAAGCAAATATAATAATAATTTATTAGTAAAAACTTTATAACAATTTAGAGTCCGTTAACAAATCCTCCATCACTAGTTGACAAGATGGAAGTAGGAGCCCGGCCTTTGAAAGAGCATCAATTCAAGTATTCATTTTTTTGAACACATCTGAAGGAACTCAGAAGCTATTAGACAACCTATATACTACTTGCCTCTACAAGAACATGCTTATTTGTCCTACTATGTTTAACTAAATTCTGCAAGGCACATATTGCCGTCATTTGCATGTCTTCTATGGGTTTATCCTTAAGTATGATAACCAGTGCACATCAAGTTGACGCAGGATCAGTTGTCTGAGCTAGTCCATCATGATGGAAAAGACCATAAAGAAAAAGAGTAACTAATAATATGGCAAGTTTGGTTATATTTTTGGTTCAATAATAAATTGTGATAGAGGTACCTTTTTCAAAGCTATTTGCATCTTCCTCATATGCAAATAGTGACTGCATAAAAATAGGGTTAACATTGTGTTCTCCTCTTACTTCACCACATTATCTTGAAACCGTAATAGATTTAGGATTCCTACCAACTATATCTAGGTTTCCCTACCAGTCACCTTATATCAACAAAATCAATATTTTATGGATCATGGGGCTCTTCTCCTTTTCACAACCTGGAGTTCCCTGCTCATCTGAGTGGTTTTTCTGCTCAAAATGTTGTTTTTCCTACATATAACCAATCCAAGTTGTTTAATTTTGACAAGATACTATCCAAAACTTTGAGAACATCCATGTGAGATGGTGAACAGTGTCCACCTCTCTTAATATTTATACATGTATTCTAGTCTTTTGGAACTAGCTTATACCTGGTCCCATGCAAGTATTTCCTTTAGGAAAAAGGTCTATCCATGGGATAACTTATGGAAAAATAGAGAAAGTGACATTTACTCCTTGATTCTTTCTTGGCACTTATATTGTTGTATTTTGTTTTAAAATAATGTAAACCTTTTATTTATTTATGGCAGCCTATAGGTAATTGGACTGCTTGTAACATCAAATGGAGACCAAAGAAGCAGTTTGTGGAAACCATTGTTGGTTTTGACACAATATGTAAGGTATTGTAACATGTTTCTCTGGCTTGTTTTGTTGATTTCATATACATATTCCATTGCTTGCAAAGCTGTAAAAGACAAGGATATAATAACATGTTATTGGTTCCATTGAAATGGTGATGTTCCATTAGAATCGTTTATATGTTTGCAGTAAAAGCGCAATTTTTTTGGTATTAGAGTTTTGTGGAAAGCAGACCATCTATAGGGAAACCTTGAAGATCTTAGAGTTTATTGGTTCCATTGAAATGGTGATGTTCCATTAGAATCGTTTATATGTTTGAAGTAAAAGCGCAATTTTTTTGGCATTAGATTTTTTGGTATTAGAGTTTTGTGACAACCTTGAAGATCTTGATGAAGGTGTTTACCCCACCTATGAAAAGTGGTTGCATCACACCCTCCATAGATACCAAGGGAGTGTTTAAATTAGGGTGGAATTAGGCTATGTCAAGGATAGATACTCATGTCAAGACTACCCGAATGCTCCAGGTCCTTCCACTTATTAAATTCTTTAACTTGCTAGGAATTACCAGGTTTATAGGGCCTGCATAATATATCAGCGCTGCTGTATAAAATGTCACTGTTTGATGGTGAAACGGGTTCAAAAACCCTCTACCAAGATTCTGATGAGGATAACCAATTTCAAATACTATTTATGGGTCAAATATGCTTCTCATTTACTCTTATTAAATCTTGAGGATGCCGCTGTTATAGGTCTGAAATATTGATCAAATAGAGCCAGCGTAACCATGTTTCGGCATCACAAAGGATCCAGCAAGACACCAATCGAAAAATTCTTTTCAACCTGAATGCACTTTTCAAATGTGGATGTAATGGTATGGCTTCCTGAATAATGAAATAAAATATTAATGAACTAAGTGAACTCTCAATAACGGTTGTTTGACTTTGTTAGTAGGTGCCAAGTGATATGATAAACCACAGCTAAACACCTCTGCTAGTTTTTCAGAAATTTCAATCTGATCTAGGATCTTAACTGAGAGAATAACATGTACAACATATCTACAGCATATCTACAACATATCAATCATGGACACAATGATGTAATCACACAAGAGACATAGAGTTTACTTGGGGAAAACCATAAAGGTGAAAAACCCCAATAACTTCCTCAGAGATAGATAGAGCAATGGTACAACCCAAGTACAAGAGATAGCCCTCCTAGCAGTAGCTTCTCCTCCTCCACTAGTGCGCCACTCTCCAATGAGTGTGTGAGAGATAAATAGAATGATAAAAAAGAGTGCCTCCCGCACTCTATTTACACTTGACTTGACTTGCCTAATAACCTTTACTAGGTAAGCCTCCACATAACCACATAACACAATGCTGACAGGGCCGACCCCATCAAGGTGGTCTAATAACCCATAAAGTATAAGTAACGACACTTACAATATAAATGACGACACTTTCATATAGAGGAATAATAACATCTCTATAGGAATAAAAACACTTCCGTATAGAGGAATAATAACATCTCTATAGGAATACAATATACATAGGTGAAATACATTCTGAAGTTACATATACATCAACACTCCCTCTTAACTAGGAAGGTATTTCTCGACACAAATATGCTAGAACAAGTCTTCTTCTCTGGATCATCATCAACGAATCATCATCATCGAATCATTGTCATCATCTCTGCTGCTTCTATCTCAATCAATCTCCGATCTACTCGTCATAGGAAGGTCTACAGAGCCAGTCCTTTTTCATACTGGATGTAGGCCCACCACCTGTAGGTCTTCATCATCATTGTCCATACTGTGGAATCCTCAGGACTAATTACGTGCATCAACAAAACTTTGAAAGAGCATCCCAGGCATGTTGATCTATATGTAACTTCAGAATGTATTTCACATATATGTATATTGTATTCCTATAGAGATGTTATTATTCCTCTATACGGAAGTGTCGTCATTTATATTGTAAGTGTCATAACTTATACTTGATGGGTTATTAGACCACCTTGTTGGGGTCATCCCTGTATAAGTCATGTGGGTCAAAGGGGTATTAGAGCACCCTATTGGGGGTCGACCATGTGGGTCAAAGGGTTATTAGAGCACCCTAGTGGGGTTCAGCCCAGTCAACATTATGTTAAGTGGTTAAGTTGAGGCTGACCTAGTTGAGTAAAGGTCAAGTCAAGTTAGTGTATAAATAGAGAGTGTGTCTCTCTCATTTTACACATTCTATTCTCTCACTCACAATTGGGAGAGTGGCGCACTTGTGGAGGAGGAGGATCTGCTGCTAGGAGAAGACTATCTCTTGTATTCTAGTTGTATCATTGCTCTATCTACCTCTGAGGAAGTTATTGGGGTTTTTCACCTTTATGGTTTTCCCCAAGTAAAATCTGTGTCTCTTGTGTGCTTGCATTATTGTGTCCATGATTGATATGCTGTAGATATGTTGTACATGTTGTTCTCTCGGTTAAGATCCTAGATCAAATTGAAGTAAATTCTGAAAATTTAGCATGGTATCAGATTTAGCCTGAAAGAAGGCATGATATGGCATGTATGACATTTGTTGCACTTATGATGCTAGGGATTGATATAGAAAAAACCAGTCATCGTAGAAATTTCGCTATAAATCCGTTTTGGCGAAGTTTTCGGATTTGAAACTTTTACAGGTCGAATATTAGATCCCCATGTACCTTATGTCCAAAGGAAAACCTCTAATTTGTTGTACTTTGTGATTTATGATCTGTAAAATATAGGGTTTCTGCCTCTTCTAGATCTGAGTCAAAATCAGGTGACCTTGGAAAAAAGGTCATAACTTCGGCTAGGAAGCTCCAAATGAAATTTCATAAAAAGTGACAGGTAGTACACAGACTGTGCTATCTCAGGAAAAAATTTCAGAGGCCGAAGTTGAACCAGTGACACGTGGAACACCGTATAAGTTCACTATCCTGTTTTATCCCATAAACAGGTCACGTTACGAAACTTGGAATAACCCTCTCTTAGAGAATCCAACTGAGGTTAGACCTATCGGTATGGAAATATGACAGGTCAGGATATCTCAGGAAAAATTTTCAGACCTTGTGGATCGAAAAGTCCAGAGTTACACCAGAAACAATCAAGTACATATTTCTGTCAAAACAGAATTATTTTTGAGCACCTTCATTCATGGCTTCATGAATTTAGGGTTTCGGATAAAGTTGGAATTTTTGTAATCGGAGACTACGGCTGAATGCTACTCATCAAAATCAAAATTTAGAGACCAATATCAAAAATTTTTGTTGGGCAGAAGGCCGGGCTTGATCAGACCCTAGTTCGGGACTTTGATCAGAAAAGTGGAAAATTAGGGCTTCCGCAAAAATGGGAATTTTTTAAATCTGTGACCACAGCTGGAAGCTCCTCATAAAAATAGAAGCTTAGAGATTTGGATCAAACCTTTGGATTGGGTTAATCCTAGAAGAAGTTGGATTGGTCGCCTGCATAAGTGAAGAAGTTCTTGTTTCAGAGGGAGATGAGGCTAAGGCCTTACGTAAGAAGATTACAAGCGATCTCGACAGGTATGACTCATCGAGGTATGTCTCGAGATTTGTTCATGTTTAAGTTTATGGTATGTTTGTCTTCATGATTATTATGGTTAGTACAATCTTGATTGATATTTGTCGTATCACCTTAACAAAATTATGAATGCATGATAGAAGATATTCATTGGTTAGGGTGTTGACACTTATGATTGTACTAATGCATTATGGTGTTGTATGAGGTTTATGTTGTCTGCTAACATAAAAGGTACACCAAGAAAGACAAATCATGTCCTACTTCAAGAACATATGATCATGGTGACATGAAGACAAAGATTCATCAATTGTCATGGATCACATAGAAGATCTACTTACGAGGTATGTATAACTTGGTTCTACAATGGTTAACTTATGAGACATGCAGGTTACTAGCACAAGTCACTGAAGAGAACCAGAAGACATTATGTGGGTATGTTAGACATATCTAGCTAGCATGCTAATCCATGTTTATTTTTCCTATATCAATCTAGAATCCTACCTTCTTTTAGGATCTTATACTGTTGTGTTGTTGATAATGATTATTCATGAAGTCATAGGTTTGAATAGTCATGGTTGTATACATATTATGTTTCTTACCATAATTGATGATATGACTAACTAGAAGAATCATGAAGGTATAGGTTTGAGTAATCACAGGTTTATGCATTGCTGATTTAACTAATCAAAAGAGTCCTATGATCAAATAAGAATATGCATGAGTAAAAGAAGACTTCTTTGAAACCTTGAATACTAATGTTTATTATCTGTGAATGATCATGACTATACATGTTTAAGACTATTGTGTTTTGATAGTATTAAGATTATACTAATAAATGTGTGATTATGTATGAGACCTCAAGGATAACACAATGATGATACTAATAAGCATGCATAGTGATTAAGGATGGATGTAATTTAAAGGACAGGTAATCCAAAAAGCAAAGATGAAGAGGGAGCACACTCCAGTTGTTCCTGCAAGAAAGCAAAGGAGCACACTTCAGTAGTTTCTGCAAGGATGCAGATATTCAGAGGGAGTTGACCACTTCTCACAATCCACATCAGAATGGATTTGCAAAGATTCAGAGGGAGTCCACCCAGCAACCAAACAAAGATAAGTATTTGAATTGTCATTTCTTACATAATGTTATTCAATGATGTATATGCTTATGTTCCTAGAATTAGGTTGTGTATTATGCATATTAGAATAGTTGCATTGATGAATAGTATACTACTAATATACATGGGTAAGTGGCCTATGGCACTGTACAACATTCCATTGCTACTTATCTAGAATGAAACCTCTTTGCTGACATGTTAGGAGTTGTGCACACTCTTAACAATGTTCTGGTAGAGATTGGAAGGCATCTAGAAAGTTACGGGATATGGATAAATGTTGTATTGAAGCATTGGCTAAGATAATTGCATGACTGTATGACATATTTCTTTATGTGTAAGAATTTGTTCTGGAAACTATGAGATGTTTTCTAATCATGCAATTTAACTTGTTGTGTAGGAAAGATCGTATACCATCACCTACAAAAGAAGGACTACAACATTTGTTCAACAACAAAGTTATCTATTGAAAATATTGAAGATATTGAAGTTCCCTGGATTTGGGAATAATGCCATGATCGAGGAGTACCAGTCGATCATGAAGATGTTTGGGATGCAATCACAAAGGGTAGTCTGTAGTGACTTCCAAGAGGATCTACAAGATCAAGCATGCTGCAGGTGGTAGTATAGAGACTTTTGCTCCTGTAGCCAGATACAATTCCATTAGATCCATACTTGCTCTGGCTACAGTGATGAAGTGGAAGATACACCAGATGGATTTCAAGATAGCCTTCTTGAATGGTGTAGTTGAAGAAGAAGTGTATGTGGAAAAACTACTTGGTGTTAAATTTTCAGAATTTACTTCAATCTGATCTAGGATCTTAACTGAGAGAACAACATGTACAACAAATCTACATCACATCAATCATGGAAACAATAATGCAAGCACACAAGAGACACAGAATTTACTTGGGGAAAACCATAAAGGTGAAAAAACCCCAATAACTTCCTCAGAGATAGATAGAGCAATGATACAACTAGAATACAAGAGATAGTCTTCTCCTAGCAGCAGAGCCTCCTCCTCCACAAGTGCGCCACTCTCCAAAGTGTGAGTGAGAGAATAGAAAGTGTAAAATGAGAGAGACACACTCTCTATTTATACACTAACTTGACTTGACCTTTACTCAACTAGGTCGGCCTCAACTTAACCACTTAACATAATGATGACTAGGCCGACCCCCACTAGGGTGGTCTAATAACCCTTTGACCCACATGGCCGACCCCCAATAGGGTGGTCTAATAACCCTTTGACCCACATGACTTATACAGGGCCGACCCCAACAAGGTGGTCTAATAACCCATCAAGTATAAGTTACGACACTTACAATATAAATGACGACACTTCCGTATAGAGGAATAATGACATCTCTATAGGAATACAATATACATATATGTGAAATACATTCCGAAGTTACATATACATCAACACTCCCTCCTAACTAGGAAGGTATTTCTCGACACAAGTCTTCTAGCACAAGTCATCTTCTCTGGATCATCGTCACTAGATAATCGTCATCGAGTCATCAAAACCTGGCTGCAGCATCCCAGGCTATTACGAGCACACAGCTCTACCTATAGGATCTCCCAGGAGCACATTACATGTGACCCATCACAAAACCTGGCTAAAGCATCCCAGGCTGTTACGAGCACACAACTCTACCTGTCGGATCTCCCAGGAGCACATTACATGTGATATCACCACAAAACCTGGCTGAAGCATCTGAGGCCTTTTTCATCCTGTCCAGATCTCCCAAGAGCAAATTACATGCGGTTATGGCAAAACCTGGCTGAAGCATCTGAGGCCTTTTTCATCCTTTCCAGATCTCCCAGGAGCAAATTACATGCCATAGGACAAAACCTCGAAAGAGCATCTGCCAGATATCTCAGGGCACGAATTACATGCCATAGGAAAAACCTTGAAAGAATATCTGCAGATCTCCCAGGGCACAAATTATATGTCCTCCCACGCAAAACCTCGAAAGAGCATTTTCCAGATGTCCCAAGGTACGAATTACATGCCATAGGCAAAACCTCGAAAGACCATCTGCAAATCTCCTAGGGCACAAATTACATGCTTATCTGCACAACCTGATCCACGGCCACAAAGTATCATCTGATACTCACCATACATCATCCTGATGTACACATGATCATCCTGATCATCATCACTGCAACATCCTGCTGCATGTCATTTGGAGAAGCTCGTCATCCACGATCACCCTGATCATACAATGCATCCATCTGATGCACACCAAGTATCTACTTGATACATATCATCATACATAGTGTATCCACCTGATACATAGATACATGATCCACACAATGTATCCATCAACATACATGATATACCTGATCATACCTGATACACATCAATATACATGATCTACCTGATCATACAATGTATCCACCTGATACATATACAGATACATGGTCCAAGCATCCAACATGATGCTTATACAAAATACATACACATGATCCAACCGATCATATCCAGCATCCAACATGATGCATACATACATACATAAAAATGATCCAACTGATCATATCCAGCATCCAACATGATGCATACATACATATAAAAATGATCCAACTGATCATATCCAAGCAGAAACCAAAACATCATCCTGATGCTCATCATCCAGCGGTTACATCCAAAGCCATGTGAAGGATCCTCCTTCCAACATGCTTGGAATGGCTTCAGCAAATGTGTCCATCAGTTCTTCCTCGAAGTGTCCTCGATCTGAAGAACGCCAAGCCTCTCTCTGAAGTACTCAAACTTCACCCTGGCTAGTGGCTTCGTCATCACATCTGCAATCTGCTCGTCCGTCGCAACATACAAGAGCTTCACAGCTCCTCTCTGCACCATATCCCTGATATAGCGATATTTGATCTCTATGTGTTTCGACCTGTCATGAAACACTCGGTTCTCGGACAACTTCACACAAATCTGGTTATCACAAAAGATACCAGTAACATCCAACAGGAGATCAAATAACTCAGACAGTAGCTTCCTTAGCCATACTGCCTCACAACTAGCTGAATAGGCTGCAACAAACTCTGCCTTAGCTGTACTCAGTGCTACGCAGGACTGCTTCCTGCTAAACCAAGAGATCACACCTGATCCCATACTGAAGCAGCACCCAGATGTGCTCTTCCTATCTGCAGCACTGCCTACCCAATCTGAATCAACATAACCCTACAGGTTAAACTTTTGATTCGCTTCATACTTGAGCCCATAATCCACTGTACCTTTCAGGTACCTCAGAATATGCTTTACGGGATCCAGGTGAACACTCCTCGCATCTGTCAAGAACTGGCTCAATGTGTTCACCGCAAAGCAAATATCTGGTCTCATGTTTGTCAGGTACATCAAGGACCCAATCATCTGACGATACATAGTGACATCAACTGGTTCAGATGAAGCATCACAGAGAAGCTTCAGGTTCGATGCCATAGCCTCGCAGTCCATCATCCCGAACCTCTTCAGGATCTCTACTGCATACTTCCCTTGTCCAAGGAAGATTCCATCTACACTCCGCCACACCTCCATACCTAGAAAGTGGTGCATCATACCCAAGTTTTGCACATATATGACTCCCTATCATGTGTCTCAAAACCAAGTGGCTACTCCACATACACTTCTTCTTCAACTACACCATTCAAGAAAGCTGTCTTGAATCCATTTGGTGTATCTTCTATTTCATCACTTTTATATTTCTCTATGCTGCCATCTGCAGCATGCTTGATCTTGATAGATCCATATGGAAGTCATAACAAACTTCCCTTCAGGTCTTGGGACTTCATCCCAAACATCATTCTTCATGATCGACGGATCGTGGCATTCCATTTCTTCATCCCAGATCTTGGGAACTTCAATATCTTCAATATCTTCAATAGATATCTTTGTTGCTGGAACAAATGTTGTAGTCCTTTTGTAGGTGAAGATATACGGTATTTCCTACAAAACAGGTTAAATTGCATGATTATAAACATCTCATAATTTTCAGAACAAATTCCTACACATAAAGAAATATGTCATACAATCATGTAATTATCTTAGCCAATGCTTCAATACAACATTTATCCATATCCCGTAACTTTCTAGATGCCTTCCAATCTCTACCAGAACATTGTTAAGAGTGTTCACAACTCCCAACATGTCAGCAAAGAGGTTTCATTCTAGATAAGTAGCAATGGAATGTTGTACAGTGCCATAGGCCACTTACCCATGTATATTAGTAGTATACTATTCATCAATGCAACTATTCTAATATGCATAATACACAACCTAATTCTAGGAACATAAGCATATACATCATTGAATAACATTATGTAAGAAATGACAATTCAAATACTTATCTTTGTTTGGTTGCTGGGTGGACTCCCTCTGAATCTTTGCAAATCCATTCTGATGTGGATTGTGAGAAGTGGTCAACTCCCTCTGAATATCTGCATCCTTGCAGAAACTACTTAAGTGTGCTCCTTTGCTTTCTTGCAGGAACAACTGGAGTGTGCTCCCTCTTCATCTTTGCTTTTTGGATTACATGTCCTTGAAATTACATCCATCCTTAATCACTATGCATGCTTATTAGTATCATCATTGTGTTATCCTTGAGGTCTCATACATAATCACACATTTATTAGTATAATCTTAATACTATCAAAACACAATAGTCTTAAACATGTATAGTCATGATCATTCACAGATAATAAACATTAGTATTCAACGTTTCAAAGAAGTCTTCTTTTACTCATGCATATTCTTATTTAATCACAGGACTCTTCTGATTAGTTAAATCATCAATGCATAAACCCGTGATTACTCAAACCTATACCTTCATGATTCTTCTGGTTAGTCATATCATCAATTATGGTAAGAAACATAATATGTATACAACCATGACTATTCAAACCTATGACTTCATGAATAATCATTATCAACAACACAACAGTATAAGATCCTAACACAAGGTAGGATTCTAGCTTGATATAGGAAAAATAAACATGGATTAGCATGCTAGCTAGATATGTCTAACATACCCACATAATGTCTTCTGGTTCTCTTCAGTGACTTGTGCTAGTAACCTTAGCCTCATCTCGCTCTGAGACAGGAAATTCTTCACTTATGCAGGTGACCAATCCATATTCCTATAGGATTAACCCAATCCATTTTATTTGCAAGAACTGGACCTATAGCTTGATGAGCTGATCAAGCTGGTATATTCAGAATTTGAAAACTGCAAAGTTTCACTCCTCAATTTTGCCTTTGAAACTTTCGGATTCACTGGACGTGACCTCGAACTAGGGTTTGATGAAGCCCACTCTTCGGACCAATCAAAATATTTGATCCAAGGCTCTAGGCTTCTATTTTTATGAAGAGCTTCCAGCCGTGGTCACAGATTTAAAAAATTCCCATTTTTGCAGAAGCCCTAATTCTCCACTTTTCTGATCAAAGTCCCGAACTAGGGTCTGATCAAGCCCAGCCTTTTGCCCAACCAAAAATTTTGATATTGGTCCCTAAATTTCGATTTTGATGAGTAGCATTCAGCCGTGGTCTCCCGATTACAAAAATTCCAACTTTCTCCGAAGCCCTAAATTTCGGAAGCCATGAATGAAGGTGCTCAAAAGTAATTCTGATTTGACAGAAATATAAACCTGATTGTTTCTGGTGTAACTCCGAACTTTTCAATCCACAAGGTCTAAAAAATTTTCCTGAGATATCCTGACCTGTTATCTTTCCATCCCGATAGGTCTAACCTCAATTGGATTCTCTGAGAGAGAGTTATGCCAAGTGTCACAACGTGATCTGTTTATGGGATAATACAGGAGAGCGAACTTGTACGGCGTGCCACGTGTCACTGGTTCAACTTCAGCCTCTGAAACATTTTCTTGAGATATCCTGACCTATTATCTTTCCATCCTGATAGATCTGACCTCAATTAGATTCTATGAGAGAGAGTTATGCCAAGTGTTGCAACGTGACCTGTTTATTGGATAATACAGGAGAGCGACCTTGTACGGAGTGCCATGTGTCACTGGTTCAACTTCGGCCTGTGAAACATTTTCTTGAGATAGCCCAGTCTGTGTACTACCTGTCACTTTTTACGAAATTTCATTTGGAGCTTCCTAGCCCAAGTTATGACCTTTTTCCCAAGGTCACCTAATTTTGACTCAGATCTGGAAGAGGCAGAAACCCTATATTGTACAGATCATAAATCACAAAGTACAACGAATTAGAGGTATTCCTTTGGACAAAAGGTACATGGGGATCTTATCTTCGACTTGAAACTTTTCAGGTCCAAAAACTTCACCAAAACGGATTTATAGTGAAAGTTCTACGATGACTGGTTTTTTCTATATCAAGCCCTAGCATCGTAAGTGCAACAAGTGTCATACATGCCATATCATGCCTTCCTTCAGGCTAGCTCTGATACCATGTTAAATTTTCAAAATTTACTTCAATCTGATCTAGGATCTTAACTGAGAGAACAACATGTACAGCAAATCTATAGCATATCAATCATGGACACAATAATGCAAGAACACAAGAGACATAGAGTTTACTTGGGGAAAACCATAAAGGTGAAAAAACCCCAATAACTTCCTCAGAGATAGATAGAGCAATGATACAAACAGAATACAAGAGATAGTCTTCTCCTAGCAGCAGAGCCTCCTCCTCCACAAGTGCGCCACTCTCCAAAGTGTGAGTGAGAGAATAGAATGTGTAAAATGAGAGAGACACACTCTCTATTTATACACTAACTTGACTTGACCTTTACTCAACTAGGTCGGCCTCAACTTAACCACTTAACATAATGCTGACTAGGCCAACCCCCACTAGGGTGGTCTAATAACCCTTTGAACCACATGGCTGACCCCCAATAGGGTGGTCTAATAACCCTTTGACCCACATGACTTATACAGAGCCGACCCCAACAAGGTGTTCTAATAACCCATCAAGTATAAGTTACGACACTTACAATATAAATGACGACACTTCCGTATAGAGGAATAATAACATCTCTATAGGAATACAATATACATATATGTGAAATACATTCCAAAGTTACATATACATCGACACTTGGTTCTGAGACACATGACAGGGGGTCATATATATGCAGAACTTGGTATGGTAGGATAGATAGCTTTCTATCCAGTTTGGTCTTTACCAAGAGTAAAGCAGATTCCAACCTTTACTACAAGGTTGAGGAAGGCAATCCAGTGATACTACTTTTGTATATGGATGACCTGTTCATAAAAGGTGAGGATAGATTGATTTCCGACATGCAGCGGAAGCTTGCTCCCGAGTTCGAGTTGAAGAACTTGGGGATTATGCACTATTTTTTTTTGGCATGAAGGTGTGGCAGATTGCAGATGGAATCTTCCTTGGACAAGGGAAGTATGCAGTAGAGATCCTGAAGAGGTTCGGGATGATGGACTGCAAGGCTATGGCCACACCTATGGAATCGAACTTAAAGCTTCTGTGTGATGCTCCATCTGATCCGGTTGATTATGGGCTCAAGTATGATGCGAATCAAAAGTTTAACCTACAGGGTTATGTTGATTCAGATTGGGCATGCAGTGCTAAAGATAGGAAGAGCACTTTTGGGTGTTGCTTCAGTATGGGATCAGGTGTGATCTCTTGGTTTAGCAGGAAGCAATCCTATGTAGCACTAAGTACAGCCAAAGCAGAGTATGTTGCAACGGATGAGCAGGTTGCAGATGTATTGACCAAGCCGTTGGCCAGAGTGAATTTTGAGTACTTCAGAGAGAGGCTTGGTGCACTTCAAATCAAGGTTCCTTCAAATTGGGCATGCAGTGCTAAAGATAGGAAGAGCACTTTTGGGTGTTGCTTCAGTATGGGATCAGGTGTGATCTCTTGGTTTAGGAGGAAGCAATTCTGCGTAGCACTGAGTACCACTAAAGCAGAGTATGTTGCGATGGATGAGCAGGTTGCAGATGTATTGACCAGGGCGTTGGCCAGAGTGCATTTTGAGTACTTTAGAGAGAGGCTTGCTGCACTTCAGATCAAGGTTCCTTCCAAAGGGAAGTGATGAGTCTGGAAGATGCAGATGCACATGAGCTTTTCTGACATGGTTGATATGTTCTCCCTTGGTCGTGATGAAATTGCTGAGCCATTTTTCACATGGTGGTAGATGTGTTCTCCCATGGTGAAAAAGTAAGGGCTGGAGCCTTCCTCGAATGGTGGTAGATGTGTTCTCCCATGTCGGTGGCGTAAGTGCTGGATGATGTGTTATGGGTTGTGCTTAGTGGACGATGAGATGATCTGAAGAGGATGATGTTTGTTATGATCAGTTGGATCATTTATATATATATGCATCATGTTGGATGCTTGGACCATGTATCTGTATATGTATCAGATGGATACATTGTGTGGATCATGTATCTGTGCATGTATCAGGTGGATACATTGTATGATCAGGTAGATCATGTATGATGATATGTATCAGGTAGATACTTGGCATGCATAAGGTGGATGCATTGTATGATCAGGATGATCATGGATGACGAGCTTCTCCAGATGACATGCATCAGGACGATGCAGTGATGATGATCAGGATGATCATGTGTACATCAGGATGATGTATGGTGAGTATCAGGATGATACTTTGTGGTCGTGGATCAGGTTGTGCATATGAGCATGTCTGGGAGATCCTATAGGTCAGATTTGTGTACCCGTAACAGCCTGGGATGCTCTTTCAAGACATTGCTCTGGGAGGACATGTAATTTGTGCCCTGGGAGATCTTCAGGTCAGAGTTGTGTACCCGTAACATCCTGAGATGCTCTTGCGAGGTTTTGTCCTATGGCATGTAATTTGCTCTTGGGAGTTCTAGACAGGATGAAAAAGGCCTCAGATGCTTCAGCCAGGTTTTTCCACGACCACATGTAATTTTCTCCAGGGAGATCTAGACAGGATGAAAAAGGCCTCAGATGCTTCAACCAGGTTTTTTTGGTGGGACCACATGTAATGTGCTCCTGGGAGATCCGAAAGGTAGAGCTGTGTGCTTGTAACAGCCTGGGATGCTTTAGCCAGGTTTTGTGGTGAGATAACATGTAATGTGCTCCTGGGAGATCAGACAGGTAGAGATATGTGCTCGTAACAGACTGGGATGCTTCAACCAGGCTTTGTGATGGGTCACATGTAATGTTCTCCTGGGAGATCCGACAGGTAGCACTGTGTGCTCGTAATATCCAGGGATGCTGCAGCCATATTTTGTGACACACGTAATAAGTCCTGAGGATTCCACAGTATGGCCAGTGATGATGAAGACCTGCACGTGGTGGGCCTACATCCAGTATGAAAAAGGACTAGCTCTGTAGAACTTCCTATGATGAGTACATTCAGAGATTGATTGAGATAGTACCAGCAGTGACGATGATGATGACTCGATGACGATTATCCAGAGAAGATGACTTGTGCTGGAAGACCTGTGTCAAGAAATACCTTCCTAGTTAAGAGGGAGTGTTGATGTATATGTAACTTCGGAATGTATTTCACATATATGTATATTGTATTTTCCTATAGAGATGTTATTATTCCTCTATACGGAAGTGGTTATATTCGTATAGAGATGTTATTATTCCTCTATACAGAAGTGTCATCATTTATATTGTAAGTGTCATAACTTATACTTGATGGGTTATTAGACCACCTTGTTGGGGTCGGCCATGTGGGTCAAAGGGTTATTAGACCACTCTAGTGGGGGTCGGCCCAGTCAACATTATGTTAAGTGGTTAAGTTGAGGCCGACCTAGTTGAGTAAAGGTCAAGTCAAGTTAGTGTATAAATAGAGAGTGTGTCTCTCTCATTTTACACATTCTGTTCTCTCACTCACACTTGGGAGAGTGGTGCACTTGTGGAGGAGAAGGCTCTGCTGCTAGGAGAATACTATCTCTTATATTCTGATTGTATCATTGCTCTATCTATCTCTGAGGAAGTTATTGGGGTTTTTCACCTTTATGGTTTTCCCCAAGTAAAATCTATGTCTCTTGTGTGCTTGCACTATTGTGTCCATGATTGATATGCTATAGATATGTTGTACATGTTGTTCTCTCAGTTAAGATCCTAGAGCAGATTGAAGTAAATTCTGAAAATTTAACAAGGCATTTTACGAGCACACAACTCATCCTATCGGATCTCCCAGGATCTTTTACATGTGACTGTCACAAGACCTTAAAAGAGTGCCTTACCCAGCAAGATCTCTAAAGAGCATCCGAGGCCTTTTACGTGTCTAGCACAACCTGTCCAGATCTCCAGGACATATTACATGTGACCCCTACCACAAAACCTTAAAAGAGTGTCTTTCCAAACAATATCTCTAAAGAGCATCTGAGGCCTTTTTCATCCTGTCCAGATCTCCAGGACTTATTACATGTGGTCCCACAAAACCTTAAAAGAGTCTCTTGCCAAGCAAGATCTATAAAGAGCATCTGAGGTCTTTTTCATCCTGTCCAGATCTCCAGGACTTATTACATGTGGTCTAGCAAAACATTAAAAGAGTATCTTACCAAGCAAGATCTCTAAAGAGCATCTGATGCCTTTTACGTGACTAGCACAACCTATCCAGATCTCCAGGACGTATTACATGCTACCCTTGCACAACCTGTCCACGACCACAGAGTATCGACCTGATACTCACCATACATCATCCTGATTTACATCATCACATGATCAACCTGATCATCATCATAGCATCATCCTGACGCATATCATCTGGAGCAACATCCTAAATCTCGTCATCCATGATCATCCTGAACATACAATGCATCCACCTGATGCATACACAGTATTTGCATGATACATATCATCATACATGATCTACCTGATCATACAATGCATCCACCTGATACATACACAAATATATGATCCACCTGATCATACAATGTATCCACCTAATACATATACATGATCCAACTGATCATATCCAGCATCCAACATGATGCATATACATATACATGATCCAACTGATCATAAAAAGCATCCAACATGATGCATATACATATACATGATCCAACTAATCATAACAAGCATCCAACATGATGCATATACAGAGTAGTAACTAGAGCATCGTCTTGATGCTCATCATCCAGCGCTTACATCCACAGCCATGGGAAGGATCCTCCTCTGACCATGCTTTGAATGGTTTCCAGCAAATGTGTCCATCACTTCTTCGTCAAAGTATCGTCAATCTGAAGAACAACAAGCCTCTCTCTGAGGTACTCAAACTTCACTCTGGCTAGTGGTTTTGTCAACACATCTGCAACCTGCTCATCCATCGCAACATACAGGAGCTTCACTACACCTTTCTGCACCATATTCCTGATATAGTGATATTTGAGCTCAATGTGTTTCGACTTGTCGTGGAACACCGAGTTCTCAGACAACTTCACACAACTCTGGTTGTCACAAAAGATACCAGTAGCCTCCAGCGGGAGATCAAATAACTCAAACAGTAGCTTCCAGAGCCATACTGCCTCACAACTAGCCGAACAAGCTGCAACATTCTCTGCTTCGGCCGTACTCAGTGCTACATAGGACTACTTCCTGGTAAACCAAGAGATCACACCTGATCCCATACTGAAGCAACATCCAAATGTGCTCTTCCTATCTACAACACTGCCTGGCCAATCTGAATCAACATAACCTTGCAGGTTAAACTTTTGATTCGCATCATACTTGAGCCCATAATCAACTGTACCCTTTAGGTACCTCATAATATGCTTTACAACAACCAGGTGAACACCTTTGGGATTCGTCAGGAACTACCTCAATGTGTTCACCGCAAAGCAAATATCTGGTCTAGTGTTCATCAGGTACATCAAGGGCCCAATCATTTGATGATACACAGTGACATCAACCGGATCAGATGAAGCATCACACAGAAGCTTCAGGTTCGATGCCATAGGTGTGGCCATGGCCTTGTAGTCCATCATCCCGAACCTCTTCAGGATCTCTACTGCATACTTCCCTTGTCCAAGGAAGATCCCATCTACACTCTGCCACACCTCCATGCCTAGAAAATAGTGCATCATCCCCAAGTCCTTTATCTTGAACTCTGCATCAAGCTTCCTGTTGCTATCGGCGATCAATCCATTCTCGATCACTATGCATGCTTACTAGTATCATCATTGTGTTACCCTCGAGATCTCATACATAATCTTATATTCATTAGTATAATCAAAACACAATAATCTTAAACATGTATAGTCATGATCATTTCAAACACAGATAATAAGCATTAGCATTCAATGTTTTAGGGAAGACTTCTCTTACTCATGCATATTCATATTTGACCATAGAACTCTTTTGGTTAGTCATATCATCAATCAAGGTAAGAGACATAATATGCATAAACCCTAGATTACTTAAATTTCTAACTTCATAAATAACCATTATCAATCATGCCATGTATACTTATATAAGAGATCCTAACACAAGGTAGGATCTTAACTTGATATAGGAAAAACACACCTGGATTAGCATGCTAGCTAGTTATGTCTAACATACCCGCATAATGTCTTCTTGTTCTCTTCAATGACATGTGCTAGTAACCTGCATATCTCATAGCTTAACCATTATAGAACCAAGTTATACATACCTCGTAAGTAGATCTTCTATGTGATCCATGTCAATGGATGAATCTTTGTCTTCATGTCACCATGGTCATATGTTCTTGAACTAGAACATGATTTGTCTTTCTTGATGTACCTTTCATGTTAGCGGACAACATCAACCTAATACAACACCACAATGCATTAGTACAATCATAAGTGTCAAAACCCTTATCAATGAATATCTTCTATCATGCATTCATATTTTTATTAAGTTGATACAACAAGTCTAAAGTTAATTAAGATTTTACTAATCTTAATGAAGACAAACATATCATAAACTTAATCATGAATAGATTTCGAAACATACCTATAAGTCATACCTTTCGAGTTTGCTTGTAATCTTCTTATGTAAGGCCTTAGCCTCATCTCCCTCTAAAACTGGAACTTCTTCACTTATGTAGGTGACCCATCTATTCTCTTCTAGGATTAACCCAATCCACTTGATTTGCATAAACTGGATCTAGAGCTGGATTAGGGTTTGTCAAAGAAACCCTAAAAATTTAAACTTTGATTTTCAAACTTCTAAAAGGATAGGAAGATGCGCCTTTCTGAGCTGGTCAAGCTAGTATACTCAGAATTTGAAAACTGCAAAGTTTCACCCCTCAAAATTTCCTTTTAGATTTCTGGATTCACTAGGGAGGACACTAAATTAGGGTTTGATTTTACTAGAGCTTCACCCAACCAGAAGGTTCGATCCAAAGCTTTAAACTTCTATTTTTCCAAGGAGCTTCCAACTATGGTCACGAATTTCAAAAATTTCCATTTTTGCAGAAGCCCTAATTTTTCACCTTTCTGATCAAAGTCCCAAACTACGGTTTGATCAAGCCCGACCTTCTGCCCAACCAAAAAATTCGATTTTGGTCTCTAAATTTTGATTGTGATGAGGAGCATCTAGTCGTGGTCTCCAATTACAAAAATTCCAACTTTCTCCGAAACCCTAAATTCCAGGCGCCATGAATGAAGGTGCTCAAAATCCAATTCTGTTTTGACAAAAATATGCACCTGATTGTTTCCGGTGTAACTCTGAAATTTCATATCTATAGGGTTTGAAAATGCTTCTTGTGGTATCCTCACCTGTTATATTTCCAACCGCACAAGTCTGACCTCAAATGGATTCTCTGAAAGAGAGTTATGCCAAGTGTCGCAACGTGACTTGTTTATGGGATAAAACACAAGAGAGAACTTGTACGGTGTGCCACGTGTCACTGGTTCAATTTCGGCCTCTGAAAATTGTACCTGTGAAAGTAAATTTCGTGCCCTACCTAGAAATTTTTACGAAATTTTATTTGGAGATTCATAGCCCAAGTTATGGGCTTTTTACCTAGGTCACCTGTTTATGACTGAGATCTGGAAGAGGTAGAAACCCTATATTGTACATATCATAAATATGAAAGTACAATGAATTAGAGGCTCTCCTTCGGACACAAGGTACATACGGATCTTATATTCGACCTGTAATATTTTCAGATCCTGAAACCTCGCCGAAATGAATTTATGATGACTGGTTTTTGCTATACCAAGCCCTAGCTTCGCAAGTGAAACACGTGTCATAAATGACATACCATGCCTTCTTTCAGGCTAGATCTGATACCATGTTAGTTTTTCAGAAATTTCAATCTGATCTAGGATCTTAACTAAGAGAATAATATGTATAGCACATCTACAACATATCAATCATGGACACAATGATGCAATCACATAAGAGACACAGAGTTTACTTGGGAAAAACCATAAAGGTGAAAAACCCCAATAACTTCCTCAGAGATAGATAAAGCAATGATACAACCCAAGTACAAGAGATAGTCCTCCTAGTAGCAGCTTCTCCTCCTCGACTAGTACGCCACTCTCCAATGAGTGTGTGAGAGAGAAATAGAATGATCAAATAGAGTGCCTCCCGCACTCTATTTATACTTGACTTGACTTGCCTAATAACCTTTACTAGGTCGGCCTCAACATAACCACATAACACAATGCTGACAGGGACGACCCCCACTAGGGTGGTCTAATAACCCTTTTACCCACATGACTTATACAGGGCCGACCCCATCAAGGTGGTCTAATAACCCATCAAGTATAAGTAATGACACTTACAATATAAATGACGACACTTTCGTATAGAGGAATAATAAAATCTCTATAGGAATACAAACACTTCCGTATAGAGGAATAATAACATCTCTATAGGATTACAATATACATAGGTGAAATACATAGGTGAAAAACATTCTGAAGTTACATATACATCAACAAATTCTCCTTAGTTTGCTGCTGAAAATTCTCCACTTTCAATTGATCAATATGCTTGAATAAGATCCATTCACCTACATGACTTTGTGTGATTTGCTACAAGTATCTTCTATGAATTTATTCTCCATTATATCCTAGATTATTTATGAAAATAGGCTGCAAAATCTGCAGGCTTTTGATGTTGGTACAAGAGCTCAAAATACTTCCCAGAATGACCTTGATACAATCTACATCTGCAGGATCCACTCAATCAAAATAAATTACTCAATCTATAAATGAATATGCCTTTGCCTCTACTGGTGGGTATAGATCTGATCAATCATCTGGGTGAGGTACTAGCTATATTTCTTTTACTTCATTGTTATCCCAACCTCAAAGACCCAGTCAACCCAACCTCCCACAATGCATTTTAATAGTCTGAACACAACATGGGGTCAAAATACATGCCCCAAAATAACACCATAGATGTCCAACAATCATTTTTTCTAAACTCCTACATTCTAGAATAAGCTCCAACCTCCACAAAATCTTGAAGATTTTTAAATTCCAAGTCAAATATTTTCACTTTTCACTATTGTCAACTTCCCAAGGGAAGAAGGGATCTATGGAAGGTAAGACATTAATCATAAGTTGCATGTTTCCCATTTGATTAAGGTCCTTGTAACAAACCTCATATATCTCTCCAAAAGAAGAAAACATTATTGTTGAGTCCCTAATGTTGAGCCCTAGCTGATCCAAACACAGTTTGACTCCCTGACACTGATCTTAGATGAGCAGAATAGGACTTTCTACTTGACAATTACATTGTATCTAGTAATATTCACAATCTACACATTTCAACCTTCCATGTTAGGTAAAGTTTTCTGCGGGTTTCATCCTTGCAAGTCAAAGGACAACTAGGATTCTTCAAATGGGCATCCAAATGCATGCTCCCAAGGTACAAAAGATCAAAAAAGAGAAGATGAAACACCTACTTCCAAGATAGTCAATATCCAATATAAGGGGATAAGAGCTGACAAGTATAGGACTTCCAAAGTTTAACTAACTTCAACGAAGCAAGTCCAAATCATTTAATCCATGGTCAAGACATACTTTAAAATGTAAAAATATTTTGAATGCACACTTTGAATTCTTCAGTGCTCTACAAGATATAAAAACATATAACCAAAAGATAAGAAATGAAATGGCTATGAAAACGAAGCAAAAATAAGCCCATCTAGAGCATATTTTATTTTTGTACTCCACAACCTCCAATCAAAAAGGGATCAGCATAGTCATCAACGAAAATTCTAAAACAATGTAAACCACACGTAACAAATTTTCTAGAAATTGCCAGAAACTATTCCGCAGTTTTTTAGGGCACTGCAAAATGGTTTCCAACAACTAAAAATATTTTGAAACTAGATTCACTGCTATTCAATGTAATTCTTGGATACAAGTTTGCATTTTCTTCATGTTTTCAAACTAGGCATCCATCTTCATTATATGTATATAAAAAATGGCAAGAATTTCCCTTTGTTAGAAAATCTAATGCTATAATTCCCAGTCTTTGTAATCAATATTGTATGTGCAAGTTTCAAATGGACTAAAAAATTGATATAGAAGTTGCCTCCTTTGCAAATACCATAGTAATAGATCCCCCACATGAATCTTGGCAAATATTAAAGAGGCCAAAATATTTGAACAAGCCTAAACTCATCATGTGCATGGTACAATGCTTGCTTCATAGAATGTCCATCCATAATTGAAGCAAAGAAAGATAACAACACTTTCCAGAATCATGGTGACAAATAGTCTTTCTTGCAATGGTTCTAGGGTGCACATTGAAAATATATCCATCTTGTGGCACACGTTATACAGATTTTATAGGCCCAGCATATCCAAGAATTTGATAAGATTTAAATTTTTCAATTTATAAGCAATTCATTGGAACCTCTAATTCTCGATTCCAATAAAACAAATCTTCATTGGACAAGGATATTATTCATTTACATGTCCAAATTAATTACTTATTTATGGGTCTGCTCAATCTTATCATCTAGCTTGCCAACTAAACAATCCAATTCCAACATATTCATAGAATTAAGATACTAGGTTTCATGCAATGTAAATGTGGATGAAACAAGGAACACCTAAAGAAGACATTATCTAAACATAATTCCTTTTTACCATATATGTTCCATCATTGCATAGCAAATAAGGGATAATACAATAAAGCACATACACAATCATGAGAAAGCAACAACAACTATTGATAGAATACCATCGAATCACTTTAAAACACTCATATCTCATGCTCTCCCTATCATTCTTCCTACATACACTAAAAAATTTATTAACTATAATGCAATAGTGAAGCCTAAAAAGTAACAAAGTTGGCTATCTTGGCTTTCTATGGAAGGACAATATCCTATTCTGGAATTTTGAGCTTCCATTAGAAATTGCCATGGGTAGTTCACTTAAAATCACATTTGTGAGTTCACTTACATGAAGCTACAATTCAGTTGTCTGGATTGCCAAAGAAAGATTGCCGTGGGTAGTTGGAAAGAATTGCAGCTCAGTGGTGCTAGCTCAATGCAATTACATTTTGTGAGCTCAGTTAGTGACAATCCAGTTTTCTTAATCCATGTTATTGCCACATAAATATTAACAACAACTAGTACAGTTCCTCATGACAACGTCTGTTATAACTTCCACTAATAGATGCAATGGGTAGTTGGCAAGAATTGTGAATAAGTTGGAGACACCTCAATGAAATCACATTTTATGAATTCACTTACATGAAGCCACAATTCAGTTTCCTGGATCCAATTTATTGCTACAGAAAGATTTCCATGGCTAGTTGCCAAGAATTGCAGCTAAGTGGAGACAACTCAATGCATTCACATTGTGAGCTCACTCAGTGACAATATAGTTGTCTGAATCCAATTTATTGCAAGATAAAGATTAATAATTAGTATAGCTCCTCATTCCAACATCTGTTAGAAGTTAGAACTTCCACTAATAGATGCAATAAAATATGCAATTGGTAGTTGTAAAGAATTGTGAATAAGTGGAGATAGCTCAATGAAATCACATTTTGTAAGTTCACTTACATGAAGCCACAATTCAGTTTTCTGGATTGAATTTATTGCCACAAAAAGATTACTAGTACAGTTCGTTATGCCAACATCTATTTCGAACATAACTAGCATGTTTCTTTCCTTAACAACAACCACAATTTCAAATTTCTCCTAATTATATACTCTAAACAATCTAACTAATTTCTCTAACTAACTTGAGGAATGGGGTGACCCCTTCTACAAGCCACTGGAATGCGGCCACACATGCCACAAGAAAGAAACAAGAAAGACACTCAACCAAAGATGATACCCAAAAATGCTATGATATCATATATGTGCCAAGGATCAAGAACACTTCACTAGGAAAGGCCAATACTTGCATCAATACTAGGTCATCCAAGTCTTCATGAAGATGTAACCCCTTGTTGAAAATGTGATAAAAATCACATGTGGATACCAATGCAAAATGGGAGATAACAATCAGAACAATGAAAAGAAGACACAAAGATCACTTTCCATCTATCATGTTTGGGCATTTTCAATACCTTGAATTCAGTAAACCGTAACTTTCTCCAACCTTAGTAAACCTCCTTAGAAATCCTATAGTCTTTCCTACCCTAAGGAACTAATTTTAGATAATTTTTAGCAAGAATGAAAATAGTCTACTGGCTATATCAAAAGAGGGTATTGCTGTCCCAAAATTGGAAATTTGCTAGCTCTGTTCTACTAATAAATTATTATAGGTGCTTCTATAATAGAAATTACTCAATATTGAATGTTTTCCTTCGAAAGATAAAGATATATGATTTTTTCTACGAAAGACTTAATTATCCAACAAATTATTGTGAACTAAAATTCTATTCTGTAGATTGGTAGTTCTTCCCAACTAACACTAAATTTCATCCAAGGAATGTAATTACACATGCACAAGTGCTTGAAAAATACAGGTCTGGAAATGAAATGAAAATGCACTGGTTCTATTAACTGAGGGAAGAGTGAAAAACAATACACTTTGATGTGTTTAAGCTTATGTTGGAAACTTAATCGTTTCCTTCCTTCAGTAACGACAAAAATTGACTGGTACTGAGCTAAAACTGATAGAAACATATGTTGCTAACTAGAATAGGTGGTGGTAAACCGTCCATGTATACAAAGTTTATCACCAAACTACTACACTAATGATTTATGGAATTCCTGCGTCCCTGTTGTAACTTAATATTAACTTTATATATGTGAAATTCTCAAATATTTTTGGATCTCATAATTCTTGCAAGAGCAGATAATTCTTGTGAGCCCTTGATATTATATAAGTCACAACTCACTGAAGATAATAAAAATTACAAAAAATATGTACTAAGAGTCATCCTCCTAAATAGGAAGCCAACCAATTGATTCACTACCTGAACATAAACAATATGCGGTCAAATAGAGATTTAGGTCTTGGAGCAGCGAAATATAAATATTGTGATGCTATTCTAAAGAAGCATAAAACAATATGAAGCCAAGGATAGGAAGGGCTTTTTGGAATCCAATTTCAATGTTGTCTATTAGAGGTGAATGTATCTAAAGACTCATTAATTCTATTTGTACTCATTAGCTACAAAATGAATACCTCTAGCTCTGCATGTGACTTGTCACTTACCATCATATCTCTATGACCTACCTCCACCTCAACATATACAGAATTTTAGCTGGGTTCCTTTAACTAAGAAAAGGCTTTATAGATAGACTCATCCTCTGATTATAATGGGACTGAAGTTTGCATAGTCCTATTTTCGGACACATAACTATAAAATCCCAAATTCGCATACCACACCCAACAAAGGAGACACTTTTCTGTTGTCAGGAAAATAACATCAATAAAAAGGTCTAGTGTCCTCCTTACTTAACATTGTGTTGATTATTGAAAACAATTTTTAAATAGAGATTCTTGGAAACGTAGCCCTACAATACATCAACTTTTAAATTTTGAGGGTCTTGTGCTATTTGCAATCCATGCATGTAATTTTGAGATAATAGCAGGTTGAGTGAAAAAAAAGTTTGTTATCCATACAATCCGTGTTGTAGCCGTATTCATTCACTAATTCGTATTGGATATATCGTTAGGTTATAAAATATGCACGGTTTCAGAGAATAGAGCAAGGATGTAGACCGATACCATAAACCGTCGTGGGCCACATCCCAGAAAGCAAAGAACACATAGCCAAATGGGTACCCAAATATGCTATCAGATACCAAAACCCAATGTATTGAAACAAGCACGTACACATAAAACTGCTAACTAGCTGCTGAAGAGGGGCCCTAGGTGGACCTGTTGAATCTATATACCTGCAGTGAATGGAATACTATATAGCAGAATAGCTTGATTGCATAATGAGTCATCTTCTAGGATAGCATACGACCAGTGATCATACCATGGGCAATGACAAGTAAAGAAGGTAACCCTGATGAAGAATGAGAGTGTCAGAGTTTTTTAAGGTAGAATCCACGAAAGGTTAAGTAAAAACATACCTGGAGTTTGCAGTGACGATTCTGGACGTGAATCTTGATTGCAAGAGCCATTTGGAGTCTGCACGTGATTGCAACAGATGAAAAACCAAAATTCCATAGCCTGGCACACCTGAATAACCTTAGCAAGATCCTGGCAACTCCACAATAACGTTTGAAACTTGATTCGAGCGAAATTGGTCTATTCTGCTGCGATGCCGGATTTTTAATGAATTTCTATAAAGAAAAACCTCCATAGTTAAAATCTAGGGGAGATTGGTCTCCATAGTGAAAACCCAATGAAAATCAAGGGCGATTGGTCTCCATAGTAAAAACCCAGAGAAAATCGGGGGCGATTGGTCTGATTTTTTTGATTTTGAAGAAAAAAAATGGACGAAATTTGGATTGTGAACCTCCATTTCCAGAAATCGAGGGCGAATGGAGAATTTTACCCGCATTTTCGAGGGCTAAATTTGGTTTTCCCATTTTATTATAAATATATTGATGGGCTATTTTTGGTTTTACCTTTTCTCGGTAAATAAATTGTGGGCTAAAGTTTAATAAGGAAAATATAGGGTTTAATATAAAATATTCATCCACTAAATTTTTAAAACCTCTTAAAATTCATCTATGGACTATAATTCGCCCCTAAAATTATCTCTAAAGGAGATCACTAAGACAACCCAGCAGATCCTAAACAGCAAGACTCAGCCAACGGTATGAGCTAGATAGGAAAAAACCAACAAGGCTAAATCCAAAGATGGGTAAAAAACCAACAAGGCTCAACCAAGAGAATAGAAGAGTTCTGGTCACCAATAAGGCATGGAACAGTCAAGAATGAGGCCAACAAAGGCTCAGGATCATCCACAATCAACCTAGCAACAACCAAAGGTCATGAAACAACCAAATCCAGAGTTGTACGCTACTGTAGAAGGAAAACTTGTGGGTACCCGCGAGAAGTAAAGTAAACATAGGTGAGTAGATGCGAGCAAAGCTAAGCTAGCACATGGGTAAGGAACAACAAATAGTCAAATAAAGAGTCCAATGGCTCAGAAAAAACCATTTTTCTATAGTGTATCTCAATGGCCAACCAATGACACAGAGTTTCGATAAACAACAACTCTAAATAAGGACTAATGCCTAAAAATCCTGAAAAATGGATGTTTTTTCCCCAGTGGAGTCACCATTTCTGTGTTGGAGAGAACTCCCTATGGCTTGAGGTAGACCATGACAAATAGATGACTACCGGAAATTAACTCAATTCCCAAAATCTATGCTTAATAAATGACAATGCTAAGATAATGAAGAATCTAACCAACGTCAATCCAAACGTTTGATGTAGATCCCTATTGGAGCTTTCAATCCATGCACTTGAACCTGCAAATTAGTCTTGAAAGCCAATATACAACAAGTGCATATAATATATAAATGACATTAACATCATCAATAGCAATGCTCCATGATATTATAAGTAAATGCAACCCAATGCAGAATAAACAACATTCACAACATTAATGGACGAGAATATGAGTATTTCTATTAATAAACAAGAAGAAGTACAATGTGATATGACCTCTTGCCGGCAACCAATCTGAACCAAGATCCGTATCAATCCACTTGTGCCTCCACCACTTCAATCCTCCATGAATGGAAAACTCAAACTATGGTAGTAGTTTGGAAGCTGAACATAAGGGGTTCACAACTACAAGGATCAATAAGTGTAGACTCAAGATAGGGCAAAAATCCACTAGAGTTCTCTTACTCTTCTTTCTCTCCCTGTCCATAAGCCATATGTGCTCAATATATAGTCCTCTCAAAGGTAAGTGAAAGGACACATCGAGGTGTTTCGGGGAAAATGGAGGGCCGAAGGTCACCCAATAACCACTTTTTGGGAGTAAAAAGTAATAAACTAGTGATTTTTACCATTTTACATGCTACCCGCGGGCTATAATGATGCACCTCGCGGGTACGCCCACTGTAATGGAACAGCTAGCAGGTAAGAATAAAAATAGGGAAAAATAGTGTCTGAAGGATATAAAGTAGATCTGATTCAATAAAATGGATCCTGCGCCAAAGAGTGTTGATGCTCACAAGGTGGAAAATTACGTTGTAACACTACTCACACCAAAAGAAGAAGGAGTCACTTCAACTCCAAGAAGAATGGTCACAAGGAGTCTCAACCTCCTCATAGATTTAAAGGGAAAAGAGGAGTGAACTCAGAAAGAGATCTCTCCACAATCCAACGTTTCAATTCTCTCAAACTAGGACACTTTGCTAGAAATTGTACTTCACAGAAGAAGAAGAAGAATACTAACAAAAGACATCATGCACATCTTGCAGAAGATGATAGTGAAGAAGAAGAGGAGGAAGAGCCTCAAAAGAAAAGAGCTAAAGTGGAATAAGAAGATGCAAAAGAGTATGTTCTATTCTCTGCTCTCTCTGGGTCAGTAACACCTTGAGAACATATATGGCTCATTGATAGTGGTGCCTCAAAGCACATGATAGGACAAAAGAAGACTCTTTCAAAACTTGAAGAGAAGACATCTCCATAAAAGGTATCCCTAGGAGATGACTATCAATATCCGATCAAAGGAATTGGTGAAGCAAACTACAAACTTGATTATGGAACTCCATTAAAGATGAAGGAAATCTTATATGTACCAGGTTTGAAGAAGAACTTTTTCTCTATCTCAACTTTAGATAAGAAAGGTTATAGGATTGCATTCAAAGATGGACAAGTACTTATGTGGCCCAAAGGAAAAACAACTGAGGATGCAATTGTTATTGGTGAAGAGGAAGGAGGCCTATACAAACTCAAGGGCCATGCTGAAGCTACCCTTGTTCATGAAGCCACTAACCCAAGTGAGCTATGGCATAGAAGGCTTGCTCACATTAACTACAAATCACTACCTCATGTGAGCAAGGTAGTCATAGGATTACCAGACTTAAATATTGATCATGATGGGACATGCAAAGGATGTGCAAAAAGGGAATAATATCAAGAACCCATTTCCAAAGAGTGAAACAAAAACTAAGAGTACATTGGAATTGATCCACTCAGATGTCTGTGGACCAATGCCATCCACATCCTTGAATGGATATGAATACTATCTTACATTCATTGATGACTACTCAAGAAATATTTGATATATTTCCTGAAGGGAAAAGATGAATTCTTTGGAAAATTCAAGGAATTCAAAGCCTTGATAGAAAATCATTCAGAAAAGAAGATCAAGATATTTAGGACAGATAATGGTGGAGAATATACCTCAAAAAACTTTGAAGTATTTTGTAAAGAAGTTGGAATCAAGAGGGATCTAACCACTCCCTACAATCCTCAACAAAATGGTGTTGTGGAAAGAAAGAATAGGACCATCATGGAAGCAGTAAAGACAATGATACATGATCAAGACCTACCTATGTATTTATGGGTTGAAGCAGCCAGGGCAATAGTCTATGTGCAGAATAGACTATCTCATAGTGCTTTTGATTTCAAGACCCCAGAAGAAGTGTTCACAGGGAAGAGGCCTGAGGTAAGTCACCTCAAGATATTTGGATGCCCAGTATACATTCACATCCCAAAAGAAAAGAGGACCAAGCTGGATCCTTCTGGTAAGAATGGAATATTTGTTGGATATTGTGAAGTATCCAAAGCATTCAGAATTTACATCCGAGGATTCCATCCTATGGAAATAAGTAGGGATGTGACATTTGATGAAGAGGTAGCTCTCAAAAGATCAAGGAAGTGCCAGTATGAAGAAGTATATGAGGAAGATGCACCTTCCAGAATTACAGAAGTTGTACCCACCCCTGAAGATATAGCACCTAAAGACCATGACATAATAGAACCACAAGAACTCCCTATATCAAACATATAAAGAAAGAGAAAGCCAGCATGGGAAAGAGACATTATACTAGGAGCAGAAAAGTATGGAGCTCCTGACGGCTCCACCAGAGTGAGAAAGAAACCAAATTCATTCTCTAGCTATATGGCTTTGATGTGTGATCTTGTAGATCAAGAACCTACTAGTTATGAAGAAGAATTTCATAAGAAGGAATGGGTAGAGGCAATGACAGAGGAATAGCAATCAATAATGAAGAATGATGTTTGGGATATAGTTCCCAATCCAAAGGACAAAAGTGTGGTATCCTCCAAATGGATAAAAAAAATAAAGCATGCTGCAGATGGTAGCATTGAAAAATATAAGGCAATATTTGTGGCCGGAGGGTTCTCTTAGAAAGAGGGAATTGACTATGAAGAGGCATTTGCACCAGTTGCAAGGTACACCTCCATTAGAACCATTATGGCACTTGCATCTATGATGAAGTGGAAATTAAACCAGATGGATGTAAAGACAGCCTTCCTGAATGGTGTGATTGAGGAAGAAGTGTATATAGAACAACCTCAAGGATTTGAAGTTGAATATAGAAGAACCCATGTATGCAAACTGAAGAAGGCCTTGTATGGGTAGAAGCAAGCTCGCAGAGCTTGGTATGGAAGAATTGATAGTTTCTTGACTAGCTTGGCATTTACCAAAAGTAAAGCTGATCCTAACCTTTATCTCAAGGTTATGGATGATGAACCTGTCATATTGTTGTTGTATGTGGATGATCTATTTCTGACTGGAAATGAGAAACAGATTGTTGAATGCAAGAAGAAGCTCTCTGCAGAATTTGAGATGAAAGATCTTGGTTTGATGCATTACTTCCTAGGACTGGAAGTGTGGCAAGGCTCAGAATGAATATTTCTCAACCAAGGAAAGTATGCTGTGGAAATCTTGAAGAGATTTGATATGTTGGAATGTAAAGCCATGGCCACTCCCATGGATTCCAACTTGAAGTTGTTAACAGTTGACTCATTAGAGTTAGTCGATGTAACTCTGTATAGGAAGATTATTGGGTCATTAATGTATCTAACGAACACTAGGCCAGATATATGATTTGTTGTAAACACCTTGAGTCAATATCTAGTGGAACCTAGACATGTTCATTTAATTTCTGCAAAGCATGTGATGAGGTACCTAAAGGGTACGATAGATTTTTGTCTATGTTATCTTGGAGATCATGACTTCAGATTGTATGGCTACACAGATGCTGATTGGGATGGAAGTGTATCAGACAGGAAGAGCACATCATGAGAATGTTTTTGTCTAGGATCTGCCATGATCTCGTGGTTTAGCAGGAAGCAGTCTAGTGTGGGTCTCAGTATAGTTGAAGCGGATTATATAGCTGCTTGCTCTGCTAGTTGTGAAGTAGTATGGCTTTGGAAATTGTTATCAGGATTGTTTGACTTAGAGATGGAACCCACTGTGATCCTTTGTGACACCTAGAGTTGTATCAAGATGACAGAGAATCTAGTGTTCCATGATAAGTCAAAGCACATAGAGATCCAATATTTCTGTCTCGAGTAAAGTTTGAGTACTTTCGAGACAAGCTTGGTGTGATTCAGAAAGACCCTCCTCGAAAGGGGGAGTGATGGGATCACTGATGATGAGATTACCTGCATCGACAGAAAGGTCGATGATGTGGATACCTGTATTGATGATGCCGACGATGAGGTCGATGAGTGGTACTTAGAATTGGTCTAAGATGATGAGGGAATTGTATCATCCCTAGACTTTGGTCCCTGGATTGATCCGTAGACATATGTCTTCGAGAAGTGGTCCCTAGTGGACGAGAGGGATTGCATCATCCCTGGACTTAGGTCCCTGAATTGATCCATAGACATCTGTCTCCGAAAATTAATGATAGGATTGCATCGTCCCTGAACACTTGGTTCAAAATGTACGTGACTAGATTGCATCATCCATAGACATGAGACTTGTCTAAAATTGATAAGGATTGATCATCCTGGAAGTAGATATGGATTGCATCGTCCATAGACATGAGACTTGTCTAAAATTGATAAGGATTGATCATCCTGGAAGTATATCTGGATTGCATCATCCATAGACATGAGACTTGTCTAAAATTGATAAGGATTGATCATCTTCGAAGTAGATATAGATTGCATCATCCATAGACATCAGACTTGTCTAAAATTGATAAGGATTGATCATCCTGGAAGTAGATCTAGATTGCATCGTCCATAGACATGATACTTATCTAAAATTGATAAGGATTGATCATCCTGGAAGTAGATCTCGATTGCATCGTCCATAGACATGAGACTTGTCTAAAATTGATAAGGATTGATCATCCTCGACGTAGATCCAGATTGCATCGTCAATAGACATGAGACTTATCTAAAATTGATAAGGATTGATCATCCTGGAAGTAGATGCGGATTGCATCATCCATAGACATGAGACTTGTCTAAAATTGATAAGGATAGTAGTTGAATGGTGAACCGCAGGGGTTCAATTGTAATGGGGTCGGTTTCATACCCCCTGCTCCCTCTTACCAAGTTGAATTCCGCCTTTATTTTTGCAGCTAATTCCTGCTCATCTTTCTTGCCAACAAATTCTTTCGCAGGGTTGTTGCCCCTCTTGCTCAAACTAGTAATTCTCGCTATCAATTCGACAGCGTTGTTGACCTTAAGTTCTAGACAAATGTATCGCTGGTGCGTACAGGATAGCAGCGTACACACCATATCCTTGCATTCTTTGTTGTGTTTGAAGTGTGGGATCCGTAGCAGGTTGAGCAGGCCAACGTGGGATAATGGCACCACCCATTCCACGGGAACAACCTCTGCTCTCTTCATGGTTCAGTCATCTTTGTTATACATGTACCTCTCCATCTACAGGTGTGGGAATTTCTCAACATCCATTAGATTGTAATCAAGAAATTTGCAGGTAGGAATTCTACCGAGCAAATATTCCTTAGTCCGGACATGCTTCAACATCGGCGGCAATGGGATGTCGTATTGTGCATTCTTCTCCAAGTTCCTTTCTGTGGCATCTCTCTGTCTCAGACTGATATATTCTGGAATGAGCCATACAGGTTGTGGTGGGTTCTCTTGTGGAACCTTCATCTTAGATGCGCCTGGTTTCTTTGATTTTTCCTATGCAGTGGCCAGGTGCTTGTCTTTCGTTTGCTGTTGCGGTTGGTTTAGCTTCGGGCTCTTGGACGAGCCACCCCGTTCCGGTGTCGTCTGCTTTGGTGGTGTCTTTATTACTCCACTTATACCAGAGCGGTTTAGGGTGCCAATGATGTCTTCTAACATCTTCTCTTCGGACATAAACTCGATGAACACTCGTGCTTCTGGTTGCTAAGTTCTTACAATATTTACAGTCGATAAAATTTCAAACTCATGGTAAAATGCATAAGGAAGAGTTGGTCAGTATTTATAGAGCCTTTACCCGATGGTGTGGCCGTTAATGGTTAACTAAGGGATTTAATGATACATCTGCTTTCCCATTCCTGGTTGGATATACACCGTATGTGACATTAAATGTACCGGGAATAGCTAGACTGGGCATTAAGTGCTAGGTGTGCTGGATGAGATCTTGCTGGTGTCTCAATCTTTTCCACTATTAAATATGTCAAGTTGGATGAAATTTCCTTAAATGCTGAGGTGTAATAGTACTCCAAGCCATATGACAGCCTAGCGATTAATTAAATGCCAAGTCCATTACCCATATCCCATTAGGATCTCAATCATTTCAGTCTTTATTACTCTTTAATGGATAGGATATTCTTTTAATGCGGGATTGTGTTGGTGCCGCCATTTTTTTGAATAAAGGCTCACTACCCGGCCTTTAGTTTTCATGGTTACCCACTTCCATCATGATGCGCTGGCAGTTCTAACAATTCACTTTGATGGTGTCCATTGTCTTGTGTCTTCAACTGCACAGCTGTGATGCCGCTTCATGCCTTTCATCACAGCTACTCATGTTTGACAGTTTTCCTTTTCCATTTGATCAACGCAACTATCTTTTCAGCTTCGTACTACGCAGTTCTCGGCTATTAGATCTGCACAGCTACCTTTTTGAGCTTCGAGCTACGCGGTTCTTCTTTTCTTCCTGTTTTTCTCTTTCTTCTTCTTCTTCTTCTTCTTTTCTCCTGGTGGGTTTATAGGTCCCACGAAATCAATGGCCCATTTCGCAAAGGCTTGAAGTGTCAACTGTGGATTCAATGGCATAGGATGGTCTTCCTGTCCTATGACACACATCGCAGCTCTGGCAATGTTCCTTTGCATCTTTGTGAATAGTAGGCCACCATAGCCCTACTCGCAATATCTTCTACGCAGTGGCTCTTCCTGCGTAGCGACCTCCCGCTACACCTGAATGTGCATCAGCCAATATGAATGGCTTCTCGTGTTCTAAAATACACCTGTGCAGTACTTCATCCAGTCCCAATTTGTATAACTGACCTATGATTATGGTGAGGTCTGCTGCTCTTACTACCAGCTGCTTCTTCTGATGCGTAGTAAATTTTGTCGGTGCCAACCCAGTGGTAAAAAAGTCTACAATATCTTTATAATAATCATCAGCAATATGTATTGCAAACAACTTCTCATCAAGAAGATTGTCTTCGAGATTTTTGGGTTCTTTGCTTGACTCAATCCTTGGGAGATGATCAGGTTCTAGATTCAATCTTCTTAGTTTAACCACAATTTAAAAGTCATACTCCTAAAAGAGTAACAACCATCTACAAATTCTCTCCCCTAACACTATCTTATTGACCAGATACTTCAAAGCTGAATGATTACTGTACATAGAGAAGTGTGAACCAAGCAAATAGTGCCTGAATTTTTGCAGTGCATAGACCATAGCTAGACCCTCTCTTTCAGTGGTTGTATAATTCTTTTCGGCATATGAGAGATTCCTGCTAGAAAATGCAATGGGATGGTCAATACCTCCCTCTCCTGGATTTGCAAGTACAACACCTAATGCTATACATGAAGCGTCAACATGTACGTGAAATGGATTCTCCTAGTCTGGAAAAACTAGGATCGGCGTAGTTACCATTTTCTCTTTTAATGTGTCAAAGCCTTGCTCAGATTCTGCATTCCAAATGAACTGCGCATCTTTCTTTAACAATTTCTCCATTGGTGTAGTTATCTACGCATACACTTTATAAACTTCCTGTAGTAACCCGTATGACCCAACATGGTGTGCAGCTGCTTTACTGATGTTGGCACAGGTAAATTTAAAAATACTGTGATCTTCGTAGGATCAACCATCAGTCCTTGTCTGCACACAATGTGTCCTAACAAAATACCATAAGGTACACAGAAGACACACTTATTCAAATTCAAAGATATTTGATGTTGTCTACACTTTTCTAGCATCATTTTGAGGTTTGCATAGTGGTTCTTTAGTAACCCAAATACAGTCCAATCATCAAAGTATGCTTCTAAACATTTATGCATGAAATCTTTAAATTCTGCAACCACAACTCTGGAAAAGATGGCAGGTGCATTCTTTAGACCAAACGGCGTCACTGTGTACTGGAACGACCACCATTCAATGGAAAAAGTGGTCTTATGCCTATCCGCTGGATCAATCCTTATCTGATGGTATCTAGAAAATCCATCAGTGAAAGAATATGCCTCATTTCCCCTAACGTTGTCTAAAACTTCATTTGTGAAAGGGTTAGGAAATGGGCCATGCATCGAAACATAGTTCAATTTCCTGGGATCGACATAGATCCTGATCTCGCCTTTTGTTTTCTTGTCTTGGATAACCATGGGGCTTATATACTCAGACTCCTCAACTAGCTCAATGATCCCCACATCGAGCATCTTATCAAGTTTTGCCTTTACTCTTTCTTTGTATCAAGGATTTAGTCTATATGGCCTTTTCTTAACAGGATTCGCGCCTTGCTTAAGAGATATTTTCATAGCCCCTAAGTCGCCCAGAATACCTTTCATTTATGTGAACTTTGTTGGGAATAGATCCTGATACTCGTGTAACATGTCTGCGATCTCTGCAACCGTCTTATCATCCCAATAGTCTCCAATACACACGAACTTCGACTCTTCACTTGTGCCAATGTTCACTTTTCTTTCCTTCACAGGTCCACTCATGTATGATATTTCCAGTGGAGGTCCCTCTACATCGCGCACTACCTCTGACTCAGGTATCTTTATATTGCGTGGCTCCTCCTCATCACTTTCTTCTCTATCTTCGGACTCTTCAGCTAGATTATAACATTCCATGGTATGATCTATCTGTTTCGTCGACTCTGGCTGTAGGTTTGCAGGTACTTCTACATCTACAAAGAATTCCTCTAATGTCATGTTTCTATGTGGAAATTCTAGTCTAAATATTCTTTCCTTAATAGTCTGCAAAGCATCATTTATGCTAGGACTCTCGTCTTCGAAACTGAAGGTCTTCTGGAATTTCGCATCTAGGGTAGACTAGTATGTAGTTCCACTGCGCAACTCCATATCCAAGTACGATTTCTTTGGACTCTTCTCCTCAAATATATGTACAAACAGATGAACCCATTCTGTCTATGGTCTTTCCTCCCATGCTTGTGAACAGGTTTCGATATGATCCCTTGGATCTGTCTGTCCATTATATTTTGCAAAGGATAGTGCAACCTTCTCAGCAAACTTGATCTGCATCTTGACTCTGCACTGATCCCATGTTATCAATGTTTCCTTATGAGCAATCCACAATTTGGCAAGTTGCTCGCGCAGTGCCATATCTAGTGCTGGTAAGCGATGCTCAGCTGCAATTGATACAGTCTATTCCTGGATAAATGAATAAACATTAGATGAACCATCATAGGTGGGGATTTGAATTACCACTTGTCCAATCTAGCACAATGACTTCGTGAACTACGCGCATCTTCTTGCAGATACTTCGTGCATACAACTTTGCCAGTTCTCCGATCTTGCGTCCGAGTCTAAGATATAAGAATTGTCATATTTCTAAGTGTTCCATCCGCAATAGGATTAATATAGTCAGCATCATTCATAGTCATTTTGTATATGCAGTCCAGGTCTTGAGCTCTGGATTCGTCTTGAATCGGCTCACTATATCTTTCTCCATCTGAAGGGTCCAATGGTGCGATGACCCTTATTCCCTGAACTTCAAAGATCATCTTCTTTGTCTTCAGGTTTATAATGGTAAGGTTATCCATTGCCTAGTCTATACCCAACAATGCTGGATAAGGCTGACTATCATTTACAATTTCAATGACCTCGAAGTCTGCATAGCTTCGCACTCCGGCGATATCAACAATAACATTGGCCAGTCTCTCGAAAGGTATAACTATCAACTGGTTGGCCAATTTCAACTGTATGGGTGACCATGGCAACTTTTGTCTCACCATCTACTGCCATGTCTACTTAGTAAAGACATTTACTTCTGGTCCAAGATTAAGGATGATCTCATCCATTTCATAGTCTCCTATCTAAGCACTGAGCTGTATTTCTCGGCCTGATCTTTTGTGTTTCTTAATCTGATGAACTGCGCCCTGGGAAGTCTCCATCTCACTGCGTGGTTCATACTGGTTTAACATTTTTTGCAAGTCCGCTACAACGTCTAGGATTTTCAACGATTTCATGGAGCTCCTTAGGAACTGCGTAATAGAGGTGCCTATGTCTGCTACGTTGCATGTTATGTCATATGCTGCTAGCATGTCTTGTGTCTGTAATACTTCACTGTGCAACGGGATTCTTGGTGAAGTAGGTGGATTTTCTTTGAAAATGTCCCGTGCTTCTTTCAATACTCCTTTACTTTTTCTGAGATCGAAGGAAGGTTCCTTCCAAGTAGCTTTTATGATCCAAATTGTTTCAGTAGGAGTTTGCTTAGTATCAAAGTCTCCTAAAGTCTAAGCTTTTGCTCCTCTATTTCTTCCTGTTGTAGCGCCACTTCACGTCACCACATTGATGCTTGGGTCTGCAACCCTTCTCTGTGCTCCAATCAACTGAATGTTTGGGTTCGATGCATCTTGCTTTCATTTCTGCATTTTTGCTGCTAGCACTAGGCAGTCTTCAATAACATGGTCAAAAGGATTACAATAACTACACATAGTGCATGCGTTGGTACAATCTCTAGATACATGACCTGGATGGCCACAGTTATAACAGATTACCTGGACTTGGACTCTTCTTTGTGTTGGGCCGACATTTCTTCCTCTTCCACTGTTGTGAGGAAAATGCACCTATAGTTCATGGGAGAAACTACCAACTTACAAGTATGAAAGATAGACCTACAAATGTTCTGCAAGTGCAACTAGTAAGCAAATATATTTAAGGTTAGAAAGGTGAGTACCTTATTAAGAAGGTTGATCCAAGATTTCCCTTGCTCTTCAATGCTATCAAGTATCGCAATGCCCACACCTGCAAAACAACTTAATACCTTTCTCAAATACATTTGACTACATATATAAGACTAATATCGATGACATAATAAGACATCAAACTATAATCAAACAGTAATCAAATCTAAGACACACATAAATATGTCATATTTGGAAAGGGAAGAATGTCTGATCTTTATTGATGAATGAAGCAAGTACATAGAATTATACCTTCCTTCATGCTTGGCACTTCACGAAACCTAGATTCAAGGTCTCCTGCTTCTGTTCTCCAAGGATCCCAGCCTCTAATCAACTATGCTAGGGTTTATAAAAAACTGAGGCACAAGAGAAGGGGAATGACGGTCTCCATTCCTCTAGCATAACATTGTTATGGGCTTGGTCCCCTCACATGGCCCTTCTACCTTCCTTATATAGTCAATTGAGGAGAGGAAAAGTAGTTATAACCGATCAGGAGGTTTCCAAACCAACTCATTTCAACCGAAATTCTAGATTTTGACTAGTTCAAGAAAGTGCCCTACTCTTCCTACTGCAAACCAGCTCATTTCTCAAGGTGTGCGCTACTTTATTGAAGCAAAGTTGCATATTTTTGAGGGTGCGCACTACTTTATTGAAGTGGAGTTGCATATTTTCCAAGGTGTGCACTACTCTATAGGCATAAGAGTCACGCACACATCCTAGTATGCCCTACTCTATGCATAGGAAACCAGCGTTTTTGGAGAAAAATGGCCAAAAACAGGGTTTTCTGATGATTTTTAGGAGATGGTTTGGTCTGGAAAAATGTTTCTGAGGGTTATAACCATCGAATGGGCAAAGAGTGAGGTAATTTCAACCATTTCTAATGTCCCAAATGACCCGTCAATCCACAAGTGTCTTGTTGTGTGACTAAACTTGATCTCAAGAAGTGTCGTCATGCGACTAAGCCATACAAGTGTCGTCACGGAAGGAGAAGTGTCAGTTTAAGCTATAAAATCCGTAGTATCCTCCACGGCCTTAAGTATGGTCCTTGCTCATGTTGCACATTATCTTGTTTCTATGGAGTCTCTTCTTGGACTCTGTATACTCCTCCATACATATGCTCGATATCCTTCTTTCTTTCCAACATGAGCTCATATGCGCGGAAGTTGGACTCATCATGCCCAACTGACTTACAGAAATTGCAATATAGGTTTTTAGGTGTTCTTACATATTTCTAAATTAAGTAGCACTCATCTGGACGGTGTCCTCTAGTTCTGCAGATCTCACACCACGGTCCTTGGTTCTGATTTAATGGGTTTGCTGCACCCATGCTAAGGAATACTTGGAATAAAGGACAATGATCCTTAGTGTGTCCTTCTCCCTTACATCCTGTACACCAGAATTCTTGTCTCTCTTGCTTTCCCTTCTTCATATCCTGTAGTTGTAGTGTCAAGGTAGCCAACTGGGTTTGGATCTGAGACATCCCTATGCTAGTTTCTCTAATAGGTGAAGCTTCTAACTTCATTGCGATCTCCAAGGCTTCTTCCTACGATGCCACTTTCTGCTGCATCAATCGTAGCCTAATATGGGGCAACAACGCGGCTATAAACCATTCCTGGTACTGTTGCAGAGCTATGACGAAACTTACTTGGTCTAACAATGTCTTAAATTTCTAGTCAAATTCCTATACTATCTCATTAGGTTTTTGTTTGATTTCCTTTAATTCTATGATACATTGGGATTCCGACTTCAGTTTCTTGAACTCACTCAATAGTGTAGTCTTAATCTCTACTAAGGTTCTCTGATGTCTACCAAAATACTTCATGAACCAATTCAAGGCTCTGTCTCTAAAAGTGGTGATGAGTTGCGCTCGCTTCACACCATTGTCCTAAACTTGTTTATCACTCCATATGGCTTCACATAGAAACCAATGTTGCGCAGGGTCCTCTAGACCCATTTCTTTGAATATCAATAGCTTAATATAATCATTCATCCTCCTTCTAGGTGGTGTAGGGTTCTACATATGTTTCTAACCAGAAAAAGTAAAAGTGGAACTGCGCGGAACGTTCTGATTCGGAATATTCTGAGCGCTAGGGATATTCACAACTAGTGGGTTCTGAACTGGTGGGTTTTGTGCAATGGGAGGCATGGTGTTCACAACTAGTGGATTCTGTGGAGTAATAGGCTGATAGGTGGAATATGGAGGCGCGGCTTGGTTATCAAGTTCGTCTTGTAAATCAATATCTATGCGGATTCCATGTTCATTGGGAGTCTTCTTAGGAGTATATTTATATCTTTTTCCACTTCTCAGACTATGTGTCTTTTTGTCAGAATCACTATAAATGCTATTGACCATTACATATTGAAAACATTTTGTATACTTTTACTGCATTCTTAAAACGCCTTTCTCAATTAAAATCATTTTAATGTATAAACTCAAATTGTTCAGGTACTTACCTCTCAACCCCTTGAAAAACTCTGCTTCTGTTGCGCTATAGGACTTTAGCATGTCCACAGCAAACTACGTCACGAAGCTCTCTAGTGTACTGTCAACCCAAAATTTTACTGCTCTCGAGATTGGGCTATCTATTCCTTTAAGCCTCTCAATGAGCTTTGGAGTCCACTCGGTAGGTATTTCTGGTTGGAAACAGTTATTTCGCTCTGTGAGCCTTGATAACCACTCGTGCAACTCGTTTCCAAAACATACCCAGAAAACTTCGTGAACATCTTTCCACGGGTATTTGTTCAACCATTGGATGTCAGAGAGACACGGGTGTCTATTCTCCTTCCTTGCAAAGTCTCTCTCTATCTTGCCACATCAGTCCCATATCTCTTTCTTGTCTGGGTGCCAATTTTCTACAATCAGCGAGATCTTGTCTTTGTCGCACATCACTCTTTCAAGCATGACAACTCATCACAGATTCTTAGCACAGAAACAGAACCATTTGTTGGCTTGAATATCTATTCTAGAGATTTCCAATGTAGACACAGGTTCTTAGCAGTTTGAAGAACCAACAAAACCCCTTTTCACCATGCAGCAACCGTATCTGGTTGGACTGTTAATAGTCGAATCCGACTCTCATATTGAATAATAAATAAGAATAATATATTTGATGATGAATATAAAATTACAATAAGATGGCCTTTATAGGGCTTTAGGAAGCATAGTGAAGGGTTACACCCTTTCACTAGTAACCTAATAAACTATTAATTTATAATTAACAATATTAATTAAATATTCACAACATTTCCTTCCCCTTAGGAAAGCTTTGTCCTCAAAGATTGACTATTTTCCTAATGTCGCCTTTTATTCTGGCTCTATCTCACACTGATGACTTGAGAGGTGCGATTTTGATTACGACCATTGTTTCCCTTTTTTTCTTTTGCGTCATAATCTATATTAAATCTATATTTGGAGAAGTTTCGTTTATGTTTTTACCACTTGCTTGGTTGTTACTTTTAACTATTTTTGTTCTTGATTGAACAGACTCGATCAAATTTCCCATGATAACTATTTTCATGTTGTTATTCTGATTAACCTTATAGTTGTTCTTATTGATGTTCTTTATAGCGGTCCTTATGATGAAATCTTCTCTTCGTGTGTTTTTGTTTGTGACATTCCTGTTGACGTATTGATCTTCATTACTGCCCTTTTATTTAGTCTTTATCAAAAGTTCCTTTGTATTTTCTTTCTTTGATCATACAACTTCCATCAGATACTTAACTGCATAATTGGCTTGCTTCTTGCTACAATTTTGATCAAGATCCATACTCTCTTCTTGGTTGACATAATAGTTTGTTGTATCTTCCTCTTTATAATTTTTATGTTCTTTAACATGTTTTTCTTCTAGGCTTTGAAAATCATATTTAGATTAGTTTCAGAGTCCTGGTCTTCAGAGGCCTTCGGGTTTCTTTGTTGGCTTATTTTATTGAAGGTGTCGTCAATAGCTTTTTGAGCAGCTTTTACAACTGATTGTTCCATCCGATCAAACAGTTTGTCCATTTTCCTATGAAATCAATTGGATATCTCATCCAATTCGTCCCACATTGTCTTCATGGGTAATTGTAAAATTTGAAGAGGAATATAATTATTATTATTATTTAAAACAATAATATCATTATATTATATTCTTATTTTTATTATAATTTATTTTTTTAAACAATAATAATAATAATAATAAAATATTTTATTATTAAATTATAATTTATTTTGTTTTGTTATGGTAGGGTTTACGTGGAGAGGGATGGGAGGTGGCGGCCGGAAGAGGAGCAGAAATAGAGGTGTTTGGGAGCAGTGGTGTGATGATAGGTTACCTAGCGGAAGGGAGGGAGTTGTGTGGAGCAATGAGTAGTGAAAGGGAGGGAGCCATGTGGAGAAGCGAAGTGGGAGATAGGAGTGGCAATGCAGCGCGGGGGGTGGCGAGGAGAGAGGTGGTGTGGCGTGGCACATGAGTGCGTGGGAGGAGGAAAGAGGAAGGCGTTAGAGCACGAGGGAGGGACGTGGTGAAGAGCTTTTCGATGAAAGAGGAGGTGTGGTTGTAGTGGAGGAGCCGCGGTTGTGGTGGAGGAGGATGGGGAAGGTTGGATGGGAGCGTAGGTATAGCCGCAGGAGGAGACGCAAGCGCAAGGGATGACGCGAGAGTTGGAGGGTGGTAGGCGATGGCATGGGGGAGTGGGAGCAGAGCGGTGGAGGATGTAGGTGGTAGCTTGGAAGGGAGGGTGTAGCAGTGGCAGGGAGCTGCGTGGGGTGGAGTAGCCCAAGGTGGAGATGCGTGGGGGTATAGGGAAGTGGTAGCATGGACAAAGGGCGCACGGTAGGTGGAGTGTGATGACGTTAAGAGAGGTAGAAGAGGTGGAAGGGTGTGCGAGGTAGAGGGGATCTTGGAGGAGGGCAAGGGATGGCGAGTGATGTAGAGTGGAGATGGCACGAGAATGAAGGGAGGAGGGATGAGCAGCTGATTTGAAAGCCATGAAGAGCCGAAACCATGCTCTGATAGTAGGAGGAGCCGAATCCAAGCTTAGGTTGAAGGAGCTGATTTCGTGCTCTGATACCAAATCCAACAACCATATCTGGTTGGACTATTAATAGTTGAATGCGACTCTCATATGAATAATAAATAAGAATAATATATTAGATGATGAATATAAAATTACAATAAGATGGCCTTTATAGGGCTTGAGGAAGCATAGTGAAGGGTTACACCCTTTCACTGGTAACCTAATAAACTATTAATTTATAATTAATACTATTAATTAAATATTCATAGCACATCGGCCCTTTCGGAAGCAATCTGCAAGCAGGCTGAGGTCTCACCTAAGGCGAAGTTATGGGGGGCTACGAAATCAGGTTTCCACAACCAGGTGATGAGTGGTTTAAACAGACCTGACGAGCAACTCACTGTGGTTCCTGCGATGTGAACTGACACTTCTAAGATATAGGATGTTGCGCAACTCGTGCATCCAAGGACTACGCGTTTTGGGTCTTATTCAATAGTAGGAAAGTGCCACCGATAGCTGTGCTTCCTCCTCGATACTTAACTACTTCAATTAACTATACTTAACAAATATTATGCATCCACTATTACCCCATATTATTTATCTTATGATTCATACAATATGACAAACATAATATACTATGCACTTACGGTGCTACGCACTATATAGACCTTCTCTATTAGGTGATTATCCAACTGATTCATACATTCACAGACTTAGAAATACTTGTTCCTCTAACATTCATCCACATATGAAACACTTAACATATTACTCCCATCTTCATCTTATGGAAAATACATATAAAAGTAAACACATAAACCGATAAGCAGGAGTTTAAGCATTCATTGTAAGCAAATAAACAAGTGCAAACATATAAAAAATCACACAACATAGGATTTAACGTGGTTCACCCCCAGGATATGATCTACGTCCACAGGAACTATTGTTATATTATTTCGGGAAGGGTACAACAGTTCCATTCTGCACAATCAACTACGGACTCTCTTCTCTCTCAATAGACCTCTGTGCACACTGCTCGTAGAGCCTTTACAATCTTCTCTCAACAAATATTGATGTTCAACAAAGATTCATACTCAGAAGATTCAACAATGAATTATATCCAACCCTTTCCCTTTACAAAATGTGCCCATTTATAGATCATGCCCGTAGGTCATCTCTTTACAATTCATAGGCAAAACCCCTAAGGTTCCCAAAACTGGTGCGGATACCTACCACCCCGCCTGTCATCACCTCCAAGTTACTCCACTTGCTTCGGTCACTTGATTGGGCCACTCACGGCTCTAACGGCCTTCTAACAGCCACGGTCATCACAAAAACGATTGCACTGCATCGTGGCTTGTCAATTTCCGTCCCTTTAGCCTACTTGTCATCATCAAGTTAGTGGCCTAGCTCCTTAACTTCCTACCACCACTCCCTTTTACAAGTCGCTTTCCTCTTTTTTTGTCTGCTCCTTACCCAAAAAGGTTGCTTTCTTATTTCGACCTTCCTCTATTCTCTTTTACCAAAAAATGTTGTTGCGCTGGCACTGCGCACTAGCGTAGTTACGCCAAAACTAAATATGCATTCGGACCTGCACACTCCCCAAAACTGTGCTTTTATCAAAATTGTTCCTACTTGGGCCACACCCAACACTTGTTGAAGATGTCTGACATGTTCTTCCCATGATCAACTGAAAATCAATATGTCGTCGAGATAGACAATAACCCATTTTTTTATGAAAGGTCAAAGAAGGTTATCCATATGTCTCATGAAGGTCGCAGGTGCGTTGGTTAAGCCGAAAGGCATGACTATCCATTCAAACAATCCTTCCTTGGTGTGAAAGCAGTTTTCCACACATATAAGGGATCGATTGGAATCTGATGGTATCCCGACTTGAGGGCGAGCTTAGTAAATAATTTAGCACCTTCAAGATAGTCGATGAAATCGTTTATCTATGGTAGAGGGTACCGATTCTTCACCGATATTTTGTTGAGAGTTCTGTAGTCGATGCACATGCGCCAAGTCATGTCTTTCTTCAAAACTAGGATGACTGGACTTCCACAAGGAGACGTGTTATAGGTCAAATCTGCACTTCTCCATCCGTGATCACATTGCTCAGTTGATCACACAAAAGGACACTAAGGATTGAAGAGTTTGATTGACTTGGATGAATTGCTTCTAGAAGTGCACTCTTCACCTGAAAATATTGTAGTTTCTCATGATTTTACCACATGTATGCCCCTCTCTGTATAGAAAACCAACGTACACCTTGGGAAAATACTCTACTTTTCTCAAGGACAGCCAGCGTACATCTCCCAAAATGTTGTAAACGCAAGTTGTAAAGCACAGAAGTTGCTCTCTATACACTACTCTTGTAATAATATGTAATGATCTAGCAGCTGTAGCAACTCACAATCAAACTCACAAATATGTTGCAAAGAAGAAGAGAAGGAGACACTCAATGATCACTCATAAACACAGTAGAATAGAACAATATCTCACTATTATACAATGAATAAGAATGTAAGTGAATGAGTACAATAGCCATGAAGATGGCATAATATAGGATTCTAATAGGCCAAGTAGCAAATTCGAATTCCTAACTCAGAGTGTGGCTTGAATGATAGTGGAGTCATCATCCAGTCAATGTATTAGTCATCAGTGTTAACAGTCAGTCAACTGAGTGAAGTAGGCACTAACTGAATGAAGGAGGCTCAGTGGAGGGCGCATGAGGAGTCTAACTGAGTGAGGTAGGCATGAACTAAATGAAGGAGGCTCAATGGAGGGCACATGAGGAGTTAATTGGAGTCAGAATGGGAAGTCTAGTCTCACTAGAGGTCTATCGGAGTGAAACAGTTAGTGGAGGACTCAATCTAGCCTTAAATCAAGGAAGAACTGAGTGATAACTGACTGGTAGGTGAGAAAGGCACCTAACTAGCTGTGGTAGGTGAGAAAGGTGCACTCGGCATGAAGAAGGGCCCCTTTGGTAGGTAGGAGGCTCCCTGGGGGTTGTAGACAGGTTGCGGAGAGCTAGAATCAAGCTCCAGGAGCTGGGAGGTCCACCATGATGATGACTGGATGCATGCAGATGATTGGATGTATGCAAAACCAAAAAATGATGGGAAGAATATTCCAACACCCCCCGCAAGCTATACTATGAGAAAATAATTGAAGAGTACGGCCCTGGTAACTAAGACCAAAGGTCAACATGTACAATCAATATAAATAAACTAAGTGAGGAAAGAGGGAAAACCTAGTGGGAATAAATCCCTCCATCAAAATAGACTGAAGGTCCTAAAGTAGCATATCATGACTTACCCCTGAAGGAGGCAAGTGACCTTCTATAGGAAGGGTTGATCGATCCAAGATGAACCAAAAATGTGAGAAGGATGAGTCCCTTCAACATGAAAGTATGAACTGGTTCTCCATCGATCAGATGGATCACTAGAATTTGTGAAAGCAGTGGCTTCCCTACTTGGAAGAGGAAGAAAGTCAGTTGAGAAATCATAAGGAACTGAAGCTTCAATTTCTTCATCTTTAGCATTTGTTAGATCTTCAGGTTCTTGTGGATCTGGATCAAACATTTTCTCTTCATCACTATCTTCTTGTGAATCTGATTTGCTATATGTTGAGGACTCGCTCTCTTGAGAATCACCAACACTTTCAAGCTTTGAATCTAAAACCTCATGAGGAGGAGCAAGCAAAACTGGCTCAACATCACACACAAACTCGGAATTTGAATTTTCATGAAGAGAAACATGTGAAGCTAATGTCTCATACTCAGAATCTGAACTATCATGTAATGGAGATTTGTTCACTTGAAACTCATCACCATTCTCAACCTTTGAATCCAAAGGCTCATGTGAAGAAACGGATGAGATTGACTCATCATTGTTCCCAACCTCTGAGTCTGAAGAAGTGGAAACATAATCAAACATGTAACCATCATGAACCTTCTTTTGAAGAAGCATGTAGATCTCTGATATCTCTCTTGAGTTGTTAATGGTGAGATCTTTTCCAAAGAAGCTAGAACCACACAAAGATGGAAGATTACTAGTGAATGTAGTGTTGATGGGCTTTGAATCAATAGGTGCCAGATCTTCATGTTCTTGTGGATTTGGATCTTGCATTCATACCTTTTTAGGGGTCCTCTTTTTCTCAGCCTTCTTGGATCTATTTTTTCTTTTCAAGCAAATTTTGCATGTGCCATGAGCAATCTTGTTGATCTTGCTATCTTAAGGAGTGTAAGAGCGAAGAGCAGATTCCTGTAAGAAGTGTGAGAATTCATAGAGCTTGGACTCATGATTTGCAATACCTTTTGAAATGATTTCCCCTAAGACCATATCTTGTACTTCGACTTCATTTGGAGAGAATATTACTCTCTTGGGCTTTCCAACATGATTCATTTGATATACGGAGAGTAAATTTGCTGCAAGAGAAGGAACATAAAGCACATTAGAAAAATATCCAGAGTCAAGATCAATTCTTCTGATACCTTGAGAAGGTATTTTTGAATCATTTCCCAATATGATGGAAGGACCTTTTGAGCTGTCGAACTTGGAGCAAAGACCTCTGGAGGAAGACATGTGTCTTGTGGATCCTGAATCTATAATGAAGGTGGAATCTTATGATGCACTAGCCATGAGAGCATGACATCTTTCTTTACCTTCGGATCTAGAAGAATCGGGATCAGGATCTTTCTTCCTTGTACATGCAGGAACAGGAAGATTGTTCTTCTCAAGTAATTGAGCCATCAAATCTATGGCCTTCTTCATACAGGCACTCTCAGGATGAATTCCTTTAAGACAATAGTTGCAATTTGGTTTTCTCTTGTGAGAATGCTTGGTCTTCCTAGGGTTTGAAACCCTTTTTGACTGATCTGGACTATTTGTAGGCATTGAACCATTAGATTTCTTGCTAGAAATATTTTGCTTTCCTATATCATTCACTCTCTCTGGAACTGTAAGGGTTGAATCCATTTGGCTTCGATCATTCCCATCAAAATCAAATTCTCTTCCTCTTGGGTAAGAGATTATGTGAAATTATCAAATGAGGGAAACTTCCATTTTGGAATGGATAGCCTAGCTAACTGGAAAGTAGAGACAAAAAATGAGAAATTTTCCCTCAAATTTGAGAGAATGGTAAGTATAAGCTGCTTATCTTCCTTCACTATCTCATATCCTTTCAACTATGATATCAAGCTTTTGAACTTGGTGAGAAAGGCATTAATAGAATCGAAGCTGCTAGGACTCAAACATATGAGCTCATTCTCCAATTTGTGTGCTACCATATCATCCTTTGGCCCAAAGAGAGATTCGAGCTTGTCCCACACCTCTTTCGGAGATGTAAGATCGATGACAAGAAAATGTAGTTCATCATAAATTGAGAGAATGAGGAGACCAATTGCTTCATCAAGCCGATCCAAGTACTTGGAATTTTCAACTGTACTGAGAGGTTCTACTATCGTTCCATTGAGTATTTGGGTGAAGCTCTTGGATATCATGAAGAGAGCCATCTTGGCCTTCCACTCAACATAGTTGAAAGATGTAAGATTTAGATCCATTTGAACAGAGAAATTCAATAGTTGAATAAGATTCCGAACGGGTGAATAAACCTGCAAAACAATAAAAATGTGTTGATGGCGAATGTTACACTTCAATTGAACACTACCTTAAGGAAAGATAGCTACTCAAAGAAATGTTGCAACCGCTGCAATTCGAATAGTTGCTTCCTGCTCTGATACCATGTAATAATATGTAATGATCAAGAAGCTATAGAAAGTCACAATAAAACTCACAAATATGTTGCAGAGAAGAATAGAAGGATACACTCAATGACCACTCATAAACACAGCAGAATAAAACAATAACTCGGTATTATACAATGAATAAGAATGTAAGTGAATGAGTACAATATCCATGAAGATGGCATAATCTAGGATTTGAATAGGCCAAGTAGGGAATTCAAATTCCTAACTCAAAGTGTGGCTTGAATGATAGTGGAGTCATCATCCAGTCAATGTATCAGTCATTAGTGGTAACAGTCAGTCAACTGAGTGAAGTAGGCACTAATTGAATGAGCAGGCTCAGTGGAGGGCACATGAGGAGTCTAACTGAGTGAGGTAGGAATGAACTGAATGAAGGAGGATCAGTGGAGGGCGCATGAGGAGTTACCTGGAGTCAGAATGGGCATTCTAGTCTCACTAGAGGTCTATCGGAGTGAAACAATTAGTGGAGGAGTCAATATAGCCTTAAATCAAGGAAGAACTGAGTGATAACTAACTAGTAGGTGAGAAAGGTACCTAACTAGCTGTGGTAGGTGAGAAAGACTCACTTGGTATGAAGAAGGGTACCTTTGGTAGGTAGGACGCCCCCTGGGGGCTGTAGACAGGCTGTAGAGAGCTAGAATCAAGCTCCAGGAGCTGGGAGGTCCACCATGATGATGATTGGATGCATGCAAAACAAAAAAATTATGGGGAGAATATTCCAACAACTCTTGTTGTATGAAACCCGCGTACACCTTAAGATGAAATCAAAAATATATTAATTTGACAAATTGGGATTAGTTGAAGTTGGTTCTGCAACTTCCCCAACCTCCCAATTCAACCACCTCTCGATCTAAACTGCCTACCTTGTCCCATAAATACAAGGAGGATCCATGAGAGGGGTTAGACACACACAAGTGAAAAAATTGGAAAGAATGATTTGAGTACTATTACGTTGGAGGAATTCCCAAGTCATTGTGAAGAGAAGGAGCCCAGGATCCAGTTGCAAATGCATCTTGACACGTTAGGTATACTTGTACTGATTTCATGCTTCTTTGACAACAAAAAGGTCGAAATACCCTTCCTATCCCAAATCTAATGTCTATTGGATTGTATATTCATTTGGTTAGTATCTGATTATATTTGATGTTAGATTACTATCTGATTTCATAATATTTATATATAGTCAAGATACGCTGAGGAAGGTTTCCTTTGTATTGTAGGTTCATCAGGTGGGAGATCAAGCGAAATACCAAGCAAAAGGTAGGACTAGCCATCGATTAAAGGTGCATCTTTCGATATCTTTATCTCTTTCATTTGTAGGAACTAAATGCAATATAATGAATGTATTTACCTGTCAACCCCGCCCAGTTGGTAGTGTCCATCTCCTCACTATAAGGTAGAAATCCTGAACAATAGACTAGCGACTCTGCCGGGGAGTAACCGTGTGTTTCACTGCTCTAGGAGACCTAGTTAAGTGTTCTTCCAGCCCATTTTCCAATCTTTTGATTGTCTGAGAGGCCTTGTAGTTCTGTGTTACCTGTTCGTTTTGATTGATTCATCTCAGTTGGCTATTTGCAAACCCTGTTTGTGCCCTTCTGAGGCATGTACGCTGGTCTTTCCTACTTACAGTAGCATTTGTTTCCTAATGAACGCCCCTCCTTGCACTGCACAGTAGCATACCTCTCCTGATGTACGCTGGTTCCTACACTGTATAGTAGTCTATTTTCTTGTAGTGTCCAGTTTGTTGTTAGGGTTTGATTTCCAATCCTTTGGTTTCTTTTCCAGGCTCTTGCTTTTCTTCCCTCACTGACCCCTGAGACTTTCCATGTCTATGTTGAGTCTTGATTGCCTCTCCAATCTCTTTTAGTTTGTTTTTGCTTGCTTGAGTCCTTGTTAAGTGTCTTCACTACTTTCTAGCCCTTTTGAAGTTTATGCACTATTCTCTTTTGGACATAGCTGCACACTCTGGCCCTAGTTGGTTGTTGCAGTCATACAAACCTACGTTATTATTGTTAGTTGTTTGTGGCAACAATAGCACACTTTATCTTTGTCTTATCCTTTCCTTTAGGGTTTGACCTTCAAGTTTGAGTCCTTAGGGTTGCTTTCGAAAGGTTGCTTGGTTTAGATACTTCTTGATTGTATTTTCAGTTCAGTTCAAGTGAGTCAAAGACTCCTAGTTAGCCTTCTTTCGAGTCTGTGTGTTTAGTAAGGTCACTTGTTGGTTCGCTTGCTTACTTCTTTACTTGGATTAGTGTTTTCTTAGGGTTTTGGTGCTTAGGAGCAGCCTGTTTGGTCTGCCTTTCCGTTACAAGCATTTCTTTTCCCTGTTTCTTTTACACTTTTCTTCCAAGTCTCAAGTTTTTCTTTTGCAAAAGCTTGGTAAGTCAAGTCTTCCTCGGATCATTTGATTTGTTTGTTTTGAACCATTTAGGTGTTAGTCTTAGTCACACTTCACATTTAGGTCTTACTTGCAGTTTTACAAGTTCTTTCTCTTTTACAATTATCAGAAAAAGAAAAAAGTTGTTTTAAGTAGTTTAGTAGTAAGCTCTAGCTTTGCTTTGAAGTAGCATAGTTTGCTTCGAAACATTAAAAGAAAATACAAAAATATTTTGATTTAGGTTTTCTTAGGTTTCAAGTTTTTGAAAGAATCATAAACGAAAAGAGAAAATTTTTGTGAATTTGAAAGCATTGTTTTACAAGTATTGTACTTTCTTTACAAACCATTCCACACACCGCACTATCCCTTGTGAGTAACAAGTAGCCCTTAAAAAGAAACATTAATAAAATTTATTAGCAACATTTTTATTTTTAGGCATACATGAAATCAACTAGCTTAGGCTAGATTTTTGAGCTTAGATCACCTTAAAATGCTAGGAACTGGCTTCATTACTCAACAATCGTAGTACGACTATCTTTTAGGTCAACCCATCTATATCAAATAGTATTGGGAAACTATACTTAAACCAAAGCTAAGCATGAGGCCGTGGGAGATTGGAACTGTTGAGGATATCCCCTCACTTTCCTCTCAACCATAAACTAGAGTTGACTCGCGTACAGGGGTCCTTTCGGACTTCAGGCTTTGCTACCCTGCCCATGCATTTCTACTAGGATGACGACTATCCCCCCAAGTTATTTCGTATTGATGGTAGCCTTAGTATCAGACCTCTAGAATTCTACACAGGTAGAGTGGGCAGTTATTCCCACTTCACTTGGGACAGACGTGGAAGGTAACCCTTTGGCAGTAATCCTGGGAAAGCGGTTTGGTGATTCAAGTGCTTGCACCCAGTGGACCTCCGGAGGACGCCATCTAACTAACCATCGATTCTCTGTTAGTCTATTCTGGTCCCTAATCATCCCAGACTTGCTTCCAAGAGTATTTTCCATTGTTTGCCTGGTTTGATTACGGAGGAATTTTTTAGTGGTATGCTGTTTGCCCCTTAGTTGTAGTGGCCACTACATTTTTACTTAGTTTTATTTTGTTATAGTTGTGGAGGACCAACATCTTCGTCGGTCTCGGAGGTTGCAAAACCTTCCCCCACCACCACTGCGATGTAGGAGAACAAATTCCCGTGGTTCTTTTGAACTTACGGGTGACATAGAAGTTCTTGGAGAACCACAGCCTAGAACACCGGATCGACAAGTCTTTGAAACTGTCGAGGTTGAGGATTTAACTGCTACAGAGTTTAATACTCCTTTTAACCTTCCTCTGACAGTACCCAACAATCCACTTCTGGTACCTGTTGGTTTCCAATAGCCTGAGTATAGTGATTACCTGTTTACACTGGGTTATACTATGACTAACCCAGGAGACTAGTAGGGAGTTCCACAAACTCCCACAACTTCTATGGCTGCAAGGATTCTGAATCCTTCTTTCTCAAAAACTTCTCAATTGAGTTCATCGTAGAACGCTTCATCCTCAACCCCATCCTTTATTTTGAATGTTGGCACTTTGGGAATGCCGAGCTCATTAGCCTCGACATCTGCCTCAGTCTCCACACCTACTTTTGGACCTAACAATGTCCCTCTGTTAGGGATACCCGCAGTGAGTTTCACTTAGTCTTCTTCCACACAACCGTTAGAAGGTGTAACTTAGAATATTGCTTCTTCATTCATGGTCGGAGCCATCCCTTCTACATCCATCCCCGTTATGGGTACGATGACAGCCCTGTCCATTACTACCATGCCGAGTTTCAACCCCTATGCAGGTGATAATGTTAATCCGTCGAATATACCTGTATGGAGTATCCCCTTCTCTCTGTTTGCTAGAGGAGGGGGTAATATCATTAACCCTTTGTTCGGTGGGGTTAGCCCTCAGTCACAATGGACTACTACCCAAGGATATAATCCACTTACTTTCGGATGGAACAATTTCAATCCTTTAGTTTCACAACCGATGGCTGGGGGCAACCCCAACCAATAGTACATGAACTAGGTGATGGGTGGTTCCTAGTACCAGGTTCCTATTTTCCAAATGACATTGAATCAACCACATTTACTGTTTCTGGAAGCTTTAAACTTGCCACACCTTTCAAAACTCAGGAACGACCATATGCATCATGACCCTGCATGGCCACCCATTCCCACAAAGTTTCCCTCGGACATTCTGAAGTTTGAAGGTAAGACTAGTGAGGACCCCGGTGACCATGTCACAACTTTTCATATCTGGTGGTTCTCCAATTCACTGAACGATGATTCCATAAGGTTGAGGCTTTTTCAAATAACCTTAACTAGTGTCATAGCTAAATGGTACATTGAACTACCTGCAACTACCTATGGCACCTTTCGGGATCTTGCAATTGTGTTCTTGAACCACTTTCAACTTCCTATCCGGTATGATGCCGGTATAGACCTTTTGTCGACATTTTGGCAGAACAAGGCCACTCATCTATCTAATCACATTCAGGAGTGGTGAAGGCGAAAGAGGCTCATTAAGGCCGACATCCCCCCAGCATTCTTATTAGAATGGTACCTTAAGTAACTTCTTCCTTATGCTTCTAAGGAAGTTGCCACTTCGGGGGTGTCTTTCGAAGAGGAAGCCATTTTGAGAACCCAGCAGCTCGACTTAGTTTATGCTTAGTCTGGGCTGTTGTATGAAATTATTCCTGATGCAGTGAGGTTTAATATAGACTTAGGTAAACCTAAATCTGGACCACATGCCAATGGCATTGTGGGTTCAATCGATTCTGCAGTGTTTGATGCCTTAACAAAGCAATTTCACGCCTTTTTAGTCAAACAGTCTGCTGCAGAAGCAACTTCTATTGCATCCCCCCTTTTAACTACAGAATCTGTACAGCAGGTGGACACAAACCAAAAGGGCCCTTGGTATCCCAACAACAAAAGAAAGGGCAAGAAAGGGGAGGGAAACCAGCAAAATCCCAAAAACACACAAGATGCCAAGGAGGGTAAAAAAGAGAAAGAGAAGGCTAATTTCCCTTGCAAACAGTGTCAAGAGGACCACCTTACCCATCAATGCCATCTAATGGAAGAAGCCCAGAAGCTGATCCGTGAAAAGAAACCCACTGTCTTAATAGACCCTTTCCCTCACGGACAAAGTTCAGCTTCTGGAAGCTCTAGTGCTGGGGGTACCACTCATGCCACCTAAGTTGATCAGTCTTTTATCAACTTGGTCAATTCAGATGCTCTGTTGAAAACTTGAGCCAAGAATTATACCTCGGATTTGCAGCAGAAGGATGTTCCCAAATCCTCCACTCCTCTTCACATACCAGTGGAGATGTTGCCGAAGATAACAAAAGGTGTCTACAAATGGGATTTGCACAAACCCAACTCGCGGGTTGCTCCCAACTACAATGTTGTGGAGGACTTAGCCCAAACCCCCTGTGCCATGTCTACTTTGGAGGTACTGCAAAGTTTCCCATTGCAACACAGTGCACTCCTCACAACGATTGGGAGTGTTGACTCATCCAACATGCTTGCACTCTTTGATATGAAAGATATCAAGTTCCAATTTCCGTATCATGTCACTCTCTAGATCGAGGTCATCCATGGTCCTAAGACCATTGGAAAAGCTGTTGTGGATGAGGGCGCATCTACGTGCGTAATGTCTATTTCTTCTTGGAGAGATTTTGGTGAACCTGAGTTAGCTCCCTAGAACACGATATTTACTGCCTTCGATGGAATATCTTTCCATCCACACAGAGTCTTACCATCATTCAATGTCAAACTTGCAAGAAAACTAGTGTCAGTAGAGGTTGAAGTTCTTGACGCTCTGCTCAATTACAACTTTCTACTAGGTAGGAGCTGGACATATGCCATGTAGGTAGTGCCATCAGCTATCTTCCACGTCATAATGTTCCCCCACGAAAGCAAGATCGTCACAGTTGATCAACTTTCGTTTACCCAGAAGAACAACCAGACTTCATCAGATTCATCCATTCCGTTGTTTGATCAGTCTAGCTAAGTCACTGAGAGCTTAGGAGCAAGTCTCTATGGGTCCTTAATAGGAACTTTTGACCTGCCTGCTCCCGCCCTGTTTGTTGTTTCTGAAGAATGTTCATCTTTCGAGACCTTCACAGTCTGTTCAATGATAGATCCACAGATTCTCCCTACTGAATTAGCACCAGCTTTGCCTATATCTGTTGTAGAGATAACTCATGTGGATTTACAACAACCTGTAATTCTAAAATATCATGACTCCGTTGGTCTATAACGAGTCGTATATGGACTATGCTTCTGCATGGCCAATAGACACTACCCTCTCTCCTGATAGTGTAGACACTGTTTTGACTTTCGATGAAGCCATTTTGGAAGCTCTGACGGACCTGAACCATCCTTGGGAACATTTGCACCCCAGGTCCTATCTTCTTCATGTTCTAAACTTGATAGAGAGAGGTGAGTTCTCTCCGAGACTCGCTGAGAGTGTTGATTTTCCCTCTATCCCTTCCACTTCACAAGTTGCTTATGTTGAAGGGAATGTGGTGAATACATCAGGAACCATCCCGATCAACATTTCCACTGTACCAGGGGTCACAGAAACCATTTTTGTTGAAACAGATTGTTTTCTTGATGTGATCGTTCTGTATACTAATCTTTTTAACGATTTTCGTGACGTCTTTTCCCGACCTCGTGGGGAGGTTCCCAGTGTCGATCCCACTTGAAGAAGTACTACGCTTGTGCATCTCTGCTTTTTCATGTATTATAGTTGTACATTTTTGTATAAATTGTAATTATTCCATTTGTTGATAGTGACTAACTGGTTTCTGGAGATCATATTTTTGGTAGGTCATGAACATACGATCCTAGTAGCTGTCTTTTAAGTCGTTTTAAGCTCTTGTTTTGACTATTTGAAAAACTAAATAAGATTTCCAAGCAAACTTGGTCTTTTCAAGCTCGTTAAAGAAATTGAAGGTCCATCTGCTTAAGTATAAGTTTAACCCTTTTTCGGTGATGATGATGGTGATGATGTCGACAACGATGATCATGATGATGATGACGAATATGGTGATGATGACAATCATGATGATGATGATGAAGATGATGATGATGATGATGTGATGATGATGATGATGATGAAGATCACAATGAAGTTGTTGATGATGATGATGAGGAGGAGGAAGAGGGTGATGACGATGATGATGATGATGATGATGAGGATGATGATGATGATGATGATGGTGGTCATGAAGATGATAATGAAGATGATGATGATGATGATGATGAAGATGATGATGATGATGAAGATGTGGACGACGATGATGATGAGGATGATGAGGATGATGATGATGATGATGAAGATGATGATGATGATGATGATGATGATGAGGAATATGATGATGATGATGAATACCATGAAGATGATGGTTATGACAATGAAAAGTATGATGATGAAGATGATGAATATGTTGATGATGAAGATGATGATGATGGTGATGATGGTGGTGGTGATGAAGAGGAAAGCGACGATGATGATGATGATGAATATGGTGATTAAGATGATGATGATGATGATGATGACGAAGATGGTGGTGATGATGATGATGATGATGATGATCACCACATGATGGCACTTGGTTGAGAAAAGCTTCTTAGTCTTTGATGGCTAAAATATTCTCTTCCCTGGAAAACCATTTCCAAGGTCCTAAGACATGTAGATACTAAGTTCAAAACCATATAATGGCACTTCTATCATCAATCATAGGATAATAATACCTCAAGATCCCATTTGTAGTTGGTGGAGGTAACCTTCTTAGACCTAGATGGATATAAGATTCTTTTAAAGCCCAAGTCTTATGTCTCCTCCCTTGACCATGTCCACTTCCCTAAGTCCCGAAGACTTGGATACATCTATCACAATGGATACCCTTGTAAAGTCTTGTTTGGTGCTTTTAGACATTGTTCACGGCCTTTGATATCTAAATGGTTTCTTTATGGCCAATGGCACGATATTATTTCACAAAACATCATTCCAAAAGCCTTGATTAGGCACATACATATTGCTCAAAAGCACTTCATGGTATCGACATCCTTAATCATAGGCCAATGATACCATTAAGAGGTAATGTGTGGTTAGTGGAGGAAATCATCATAGCTCCTTCTGGATAGAATATTCCTTTAGGGCCCAAGGTTCAGGTCTCTCTCTCTCTCTGACTATCTCTCTAAATTGGATATGGGTTATGGGTTTTAAGGGTTGGGTGTTTGATGATAGATTTTAGGTTTGATGAGAATTAGAGGTTATAAGGGTCAGGGTTTAATTTTTATTTGACTAGACACTTTAGAGATTAGGATTATGTGGTTAGGGTTATAGGGGTTAAGGGATATATATCAGTATGTGTTAGTGTTTAGGATTACAGTGCGCCAAGAGTTATGATAATTAGTTATACTGGGAACTAGGGATCGCAGACGTGGCTAGGGAATCATGGTCAAGGGTTTGCAGATTGAGATATGGGGGTCATGGATTTATGGTTACAAGGATGAATATTTATATGTACATGAGGATAATGCAAGTTAGTGATTTTGTGTAATGATATATCTCCTAACCCTTGTGGTGAAAGAGAGAAGAGACGGATGAGGGAGGGAGGAGGGATTGGGTAGAGTGGAATAGAGGGGGGGGAGATTTGCTAGATAGGAAGAGAAGGGGGTGGGATTATAGAGAGGGGAGGAGGGTATGGAGAGATAGATAAAAATTAAGGTGTAAAACACAACGCGTGTGTGCTATAATGCAAGCGCGCATATACATGTGCACACATAGCAATGTGTGCGCGCCTCTACATGTGCGTGCTTCTGCGAGTGCGTGCATCTGCGCGTGTACACATTTTCGCACACGCGTGTTTGAATTCAAATTTTTTTTGGCACCCTTGCAAGTTTGGTATTAGCTTCAGATTTCCAAACATTGAGGCTCAGTCTGATTTATGGTAGAACATGCCAATTTCTGTAACTTCATGTTTTTCATGCTTAATTCTGCATATGATCCACTTGTGCACTACTGATGAAATTGCACACACTTGTCGAGATCTGTGTGAAGATTATAACTATATAGTTTTTTAATAGATTTTTTATTGTTTTCTATTTTTAATTCATTTTTAACTGCACTCATGTCAAATTTGTAAAAAACATAGGTCCTTTATTTGGCCTATAACTTTCTATTGGCTTACCTATTTCGAGAACGGAAAAGAACCCACACAAGAGTACAAAAATACCTACGAGGTAAAAAAAAAAGAGTTTTTTTAATGTTCAGACCATGTTATGGTGGACCAAAACTCGACCATGTTGTTTGAAGGCCTCACTGACTTTCGTAATTTACAAAAAAATATAAAGTTAACTTTTAAAATTTTGGAAAAATAGCACTGCACAATATTCGTCTGTTTCCTATGCCTCTACATATTTTTTTTCTCATAAATTGACAATTTACATAACAAACCGATGGACCAACAAAAATATATGCATTATGTTTTAGAGAAAAAATAGCGTACCAATCTTAAAATAATGACATTTTGGGGTGGTTATACCCCTTGTACATAAATAAAAGTTATATATTGGAAGATGATCCGTTTTTCTACGTTTCATCTTTTTACACCTAATTCTAAAAACTTTTGTAGGTACCTCTAATAATTAATTTTAATGATAAGATTTATGCTTTTCCATCATGCCATTGCAACTAATGCACGTCATAACTGGGTATCATTACCTTGCACCAACCCATATATACATAGAGAGAGAGAGAGAGACATACACACACACACACACACACTTATTGTATAATAAATTCACACATATAACTTTCCTAACATGATCTTTCCCTACCTTGTTCTCAGGTAAAATGGTGGAACCCCGGGTTTCCATTTTAGGGTATTTAACAATATTTTTCCTCGTGTCCTTTTGGAGTTAGGATAATAGTAATAGCTAAGATGAATGTTTAGTATTAAATTCGGATCATCTAGTAGTAAATATCCTTAGGCTAGTGGGTAGGTCCTAGGACTTCACTACTAGCCTATAACAAGTAGTTGGTTCACTCGTGATTATCATAACTTAAGATGATACTTAAGACCTTAGGTAAATCAAGTAAACCGTTACTTTTATTCAAGTGCCTACAGTCACCAAATTGACATCGATCATTAGTATCCTCGACCTGTTTTCCCTAGTGAATTCTTGCCCCGTCGTTTAGTTGCATTAAAATCTTCAATATCCTAGGTCTATATTTAACCATTACAACTTAGAAAGTAAATCTTACAAATTTTACTGGTGGGGCCATGGCCTTGAGCTCTTGGCCAGTTACATAATTACACTTTCATTTACAAAGGAAGATGGGGTAAAAAGGAGGGGTGTTACATCTTGAGTGATTTTTATTTCAAGGTGGAAAATCAAAGAGGAATATAGGAAATTATATTGTGAAGGTTCATGTAAAGAAAAAGTATGAAAGACTTATAAATTTATTCACATTATAAAGAATGATTAGAGAGTGGTGAATTTCTTTGAAATTATTGTATTTTTATAAAAGCAAACATTGTATAGGTGGGAATTAGAAGTATACTTATATAATACAAGGAGAAAAAGAAATTTTATGCTTTTATATTTAAAACTTACCTCATATTTTAGTTTATGGAAAATGATAGATTTGTAGAAAGTAATAATTGAAGTATACAAAGTGGATTGTTTGTCCAAGTATAAAAAGATGCAGTCGAAAGTTCAGAGATAAATCATGATAATGAAGAAAGCTCATGACAATACCATGAAGATTAAAGACCAAGCTAGCGACCTTATTGAATGATGAGTGACGATGAAGACCCGATTGATGACTCAAGATGAAGACCTGACCAAAGGGAGAATAAAGATGGAAAGAAGACCCAAATGAAGACGAATATAAAAGTGACAAATAGCAATGACAAAGCAACACTATTGTTATCTCTAATAAACATTAAGAGAGTATTAAAACACATATTAAAGTGCTATAATGTTTATTAGAAGATGACGACAATAGAAATATCTAGAAGGAGCAATTATTGAGACAAATGAAGTCTCTCCAAAACAGGGTTTCTCTTATGTAATTATTGCTATTTAATTAATCCAAGCCATCTGAAGCAAGGCCTCCAGCTTCAGTTAGTATTGTTATTTGTATTTAAATAAGATTGAAGATTACCATACAAAACGCTTGTTTAAAAACTTAACTTATCAATATGCAAAGATGACCGAAACATATATCGATTACAGAGTCTATGGATATGCAAAGATGACCGAAACATATCGATTACGGAGTCTATGGATATGGATATGCTGTTAAAAAGATTACATCGATAAGAACGAATAAGCGCGATAAAAATTACTTGATTTGTAAACACGTTTTCAACAAAACAAACAGTATTAGACTCACCAGCTTCAGTCCTAAAAATTCTACATGAGATGAGAACAAGTTACAAGGTAATCTATATAAACTTGGGATGGGAAGAAACTTACGAAGAACAACCTCATTGTTGGGATGTGCGACTCCCTGTGGATGATAAATTAATTTCTATCCTCCACATGTTTACAATACGACCGGAAAGATAGACGTTTGCAACACTACCGGAATGACATATTGGAGCTTTTCCTACGAGACCATCTCCTTATAAATAGTTCCATGAGATCAATGGGTGGACATGGATCATTTGCGGGTAGCATTGTACTGTATTATATTTTAATGGTATTATGGGGTAGCATCGTACTGTATTAGAACAGAGTTACTAACCTTATGGGGTTTATTATATTTTAATGGTATTATGAGGTTTATTATGTTTTGCCAGGCATTTAGATCTTGACAAAATTTGTATTCTTGGCGACTCTTACTGTATCATCAATTGGTCTCAGAACAGTCCCGTTTGGGCTCATTAACACTCCAGCACTCCTGCCAGAGGATCAGTTAACCTTTGAACTCACACATTAGGGGGCATCTGTTATAGATCAAATCTACACTTCTCCATCCATGATCACATTGCTCTGTTGATCACACAAAAGGACACTAAGGATTGAAGAGTTTGATTGACCTGGATGACTTGTTGCTAGAAGTACCTTCAGCTGAAAATATTGCAGTTTCTCATGATTTTACCACATGTATGCCCCTCTCTGTATAGAAAACCAGCACACACCTTGGGAAAATACTCTACTTTGGTCAAGGACAACCAGCTTACATCTCCCAAAATGTTGTAAACGCATGTTGTAAAGCACAGAAGTTTCTCTCTGTATGCTACTCTTGTTGTATGAAACCTGCGTACACCTTATTGACGAATTGGGATTAGTTGAAGTTGGTTCTGCAACTTCCCCAAACTCCCAATTCAACCACCTCTCGATCTAAGCTTCCTACCTTGTCCCATAAATACAAGGAGGATCCATGAGAGGGGTTAGACACACAAAAGTGAAAAACTTGGAAAGAATGCTTTGAGTACTGTTATGCTAGAGGAATTCCCAAGTTATTGTGAAGAGAAGGATCCCAGGATCCGGTTGCAAAAGCATCTTGACACGTTAGGTATACTGGTACTGATTTCATGCTTCTTTGACAATAAAAGGGTCGAAATACCCTTCTTGTCCCAAATCGAATGTCTATTGGATTGTATGTTCATTTGGTTAATATCTGATTATATTTGATGTTAGATTACTATCTGATTTCATCATATTTATATATAGTCAAGATACACTGAGGAAGGTATCCTTTATATTGCAGGTTCATCAAGCGGGAGATCAAGCAAAAGACCGAGTGAAAGCTAGGACTAGCCATCGATTAAAGGTGCATCTTTTGATATCTTTATCTCTTTCATTTGTAGGAACTAAATGCAATATAATGAATGTATTTACCTGTCAGCCCCGCCTCGTTGGTAGTGTCCATCTCCTCACTATAAGGTAGAAATCCTGAACAACAACAGGAGCTGGGTTAGATATGACCTTTGTTGATTAATTCTTGGATTTTCCTGTGAATCTCTTCATTTTCAAGAATGGATCTTCTTTAAATAGATGCATTAGGAAAAAAATAACTAGGAACAAGTTCAACGGAGTGTTTTACCTGACAATGTTGAGGTACTCCGTCTGGAGATTGAAATAGGTTATGGTACTCATCAAGAATATGATCGACTTTCTACTTCTGTCGAGAAATGCATTGGTTGGTGACTTGACTTGTTGTTGCAGTCTTCCTAGGATGTTGCGGCTTGATCATGATTAATGTGAACTTCTGAGCATGATTGATTAGCTTCTTTGTCTATTTGCAGATATCACTGCAACCCTCGGTGTAGGTTGATGCTTTGGTATGCTGAACCATCGATTTTGGATTCTGACAATCACCTTCTGAGGTCGTGACTGATAACTTCCATGTCTATCCTAGAGGTAAGGTTTCCTAAACAGGGCGTCAGCTACGGAGAGTGGTGTCATGTCACAGAGTACTTCATATTCAAAAGGTTTTATGAAGTAGGCGAGTTTGCATTGTCAAGTGATCCATAGTTCGTTTCCATCCTCCATCCAATCGATGCTGTAAGGCTGAGGATGCGGACTGGTGATAAGACCTAGTTTCTTCACAAGTTCTTCAGAAACAAAGTTTTTCTAGCTCCCGCTGTCCACAATCAGATGTAATGGGTTTCTATGGACCCATATTCGTGTATGGAATAATCGCTCTCGTTCCTCCTCGTCGATGATAGTCGATGTTGTTGTAGTGGTCAAGGTCAAAAGAGTCATCGTGTCTGGATCAGATTCTTCCACCATCTTGTCGAACGCGTCGGAGTTCAACACTTTCATCAGAAATGTCTTCCGAGCTTTGCATTCAAACATATCATGCCAAGATGAGTGGTGGTAATCGCACCATTTTCTAGTCAGCGGTTGTTTGCTACGTTCCCTCTTGTGAAAAGGCTTCTTACCGCTATCATACTTTGGCAGTGTCGGCTGAGAAGATTTCAACTTGTTGAAGTCGGCTGATGCCTTCTTATCGGGTGGTCATCCTAATGTCGGCTTTGTCGCAAAACGTAATTTTCCTTTCTTCTTAGTTTCCAGTTTGTTGGCATAGTGGAAAGCATCCGCAAGTGTATTGACAATCAGAAATTCCATTTCCTGCTGGATGTACTAAGACAATCCACTGGTGTACTTAAAAATAAGCAATTTCTCTTCTTCTTGGACGCCAAGTTTTTCCATAACTCGGTAGAACCCGTCGGCTTAACTAGGTACTGATTGTTCTTTCCATTGCCTTAGTTGTTTCCACTTCTTATATTATTGCTCAAGGTATTTCGGCAGGTAAAATTCCTTTTGGATGTGTTCGATGAATTTATCCCATGTTTCGATGGGGTCTCCGCTTCTCTCCATCTTTGTCGAGAGGTTCTCCCATGAGCAGTGCATAGAGGTAGACATATTTAAGGATGCACTGGTGATCTTTTCATCTTCCGAGAGTTGATTTACAGCGTAATAGGATTCCAATTGCTACACCCAATTGTCGACAGATTCTGCGTCAGTATTACCTTTAAGATTTGGTATGTCCATCTTCATTTGCACTTTGAAGGGGCTGATTGTATTGGCGTGAGTTCTCGTCGAGGATCCTCTGAATGTCGAATTGAATCGCAAGAGAATATCATTGAACTGGGTGAACATTTCAGTCCGTTGTCGAGCCAGAGCTTGCTCAATAAGCTGTGCTATCTCTTCGGCTGCATGTCTATAATCTGTTTCTTCTATCATGTCTGGAGATCGCATTTGCTTGGATTGCTGAGATTGCGAGCGAGTTTGAACCGGCATAAGTTAGGTAACTTCTAGAGAAGTGTATATGCAGAACTTAAGCACAGACAAACCTGAGGGCTCTGATACCAATGATCCGGGTCATGTCCATGAAGCACGAGGGGGATAACAGTTCGACTAAATGAGTCAGCTCTATTATGGCGGAAGCTTAATAAACAGAATGATCAAAAGCAGGATTATGCAATACAATTAAACAAAAATGCGTACAGACAATATGCAAGAATGTGAACTGTTATTCTATTACTTATGAACAAATTAAAGCTGATTGATTTTGATAAGATGTATGTTACAATAGTTTACATGCTTATAAAGAAGTCTGAGACGCTTGCATTCCTGCGCTTTACGTTCCGTTACAAAGAAGAAGTTAGAACGGTTTCAATAGTCCAACCGTTAAAGTCAACTGGAAGAAAGAGAGACAGTCTATTGAAGTTCGACAGTCACTGGTCGCATCTTGACACTGCTTGTCGATGTCGCGAACTGCAAGATTGTAGAACATGTTGAAGGTGCGAAACATGCCGTGATATGTCGAAGTCGATGTTACGAATATAAAATTATAACGTAAAATATAAATTAATAATCATTAACAAGTAATTAATTAGAATTAGTATGGAAAGGACATAACCCTTCAACGCAATGCCCAAGCCATATTTAAGAGGCGAGAAATCCATTGTAAAAATCATCCAATATATTATTCTATTTATCATTCAATATGAGAGTCATATTTGACTATTAACACTCCAACCGGATATGATGCTGCTTTTGGTATTAGAGTGGAACGTTCCTCCATCTGAGCTCGGATTCAGTTCAAACTCAAAGTGGACTCACTCATCCTCAGTTGAGCTCGGACTTGGCTCATTCCTCTCCTTCACTTCTTCCATGTTATTCCTCCCTTTCATTTCCTCTCACGTCCTGACCCCCTCCATCCTGGTCTATGCCCCCGCCCTACTCACTCACACCCCTCATCATCCACGCATCCTCCACACTACCTCTCTCATCCACCATCGACCGTGCCCCAGACATCTAGTCCCACTCTCAGCCACCTCCTGTCACTACTGAACCACATCCACGCCCTCCACCATTGGTCCTCTCCACCTCCCTACTCCTCTCGCAGTCCTCCCTGCCCCAACCCATCTCCATTCGTCACCTCTCCCTTCCTCAAACTCCTCGCTCCTTACCTGCAAACCTCTCATCCCCGCCTGTCTCGACTCCCAATCAACTGTGTTCCCATCTGCGCATACATATCCCCACGCCCCCTCCACTCTCCACCTACTCGCTTTCCCTCCTCCACTCTCCACCTCATATCCCCCGCAGCCCCCATCTCCTCCACTACTCTCGTAGGTCTCCCGAGCTCCCTCTGAGTCCTGCTGCATGTTCTTCCCTCTATGCCATCCTTCCCATCCGGCTCTTCTACGCCATCCTTCCCATCCAGCTATTCTCCCACCTCTGCAATTCTCCCTCAACATCCCTCCACCTCCATCCACCTGCACCACCATTCCCTCCTCACGACGACCTCCTCCATGATTTCCGCGGCTCCACTTCCCTTCCCCCCAGCCTCCTCCCTCGACTACATCGCTAATGCCCTAAAACCCTAATTCCTTATTAAAAATTAAATATTACATAATTATTATTATGTTAATATTTATTTTTATTAAAAAAAAATTACTATTCAAATTATAATTTTTAATAAAAATAATAATTATAATAGTTATTAATAATTGACTCTCAACCTTAACATTAACCATGAAGTCATTTAAAGACGAATGGGATGACTCGAATCGATTTCATAGGAAAATGGATGAAATGTTTGATTGGATGGAACAATCAATTGTAAAAGCGGCTCAAAAAGCTATTGACGACACCTTCAATAAAATAAGCCAACAAAGCAACCCGAAGGCCTTTGAAGACAAAGACTCTGAAACTAAATCTAAATATGATTTTCAAAATCCGGAAGAAAAAACCAGATAAAGAACATAAAAATGATAAAGAGGAAGATACAAAAAAACTATTAGGTCAACCAAGATGAGAGTAAGGGATATTGATCAAAATTGCAGCGAGAATCAAGCAATTGATGCTATTAACTATCCGACTAAAGCGGTATGTACCAAAGTTATGAAGAACTTATGATAGAGACTAAATAAAAAGACAGTAATGAAGATCAATAGATCAACAAGAATCTCACAATAACAACCACACGAAGAGATGTCATCACAAGGACCACTATGAAGAACATCAATAAGAACAATTATAGTGTTATTCATAAGAACACCACGAAAAAAGTTATCATGGGAAAGTTGATCCAGTCTGTTCAGTTGACAACAAAAGTAGTTAAAAGAAACCATCAAGCAAGCGGAAAAAACATAAACGAAACTTCATCAAAAACCGACTCAATAGAGACTCTGAAGCAAAAGAAACAAAATGAAATAATTGACATAATCAAAATTGCATGTCTCACGTCATTAGTTCGACATAGAGCCAGAATAAAAGACGACATCATCAAAACTCAACTTTGAGGACAAAGCTTTGCTTAAAGGGAAGGAAATGTTACGAATATAAAATTATAACATAAAATATAAATTAATAATCATTAATAAGTAATTAATTAGAATTAGTATTGAAAAGACATAACCCTTCAACGCAATGCCCAAGCCATATTTAAGAGGCGGGCAATCCATTGTAAAAATCATCTAATATATTATTATATTTATCATTCAATGTGAGAGTCGGATTCGAGTATTAACACTCCAACCGGATACGGTTGTTGCAGTTGAGACTCGTCGCAGTTGTGTCGAAATCAAAAACCTGTCGAAGTGCTGAAGTTGTCGAAGTCATGTCACGTCGAAACTTGTCAAAGTTGTATCAACAACGATCACTGGTTGAAGATGTGTTGAAGTTAGCATCCGACAATAATGCCAAGTACGATGTTGATCAATCATCAGCATCATCATCGTCATCATCATCATCATCATCGTCTTCATCATCATCATCATCATCAGCAGCATCAGCATCAGCATCTTAATCATCTTCATCACCTTCATCTTCATCTTCATCATCAGCATTGTCATATTCATCATCATCTTCATCATCATCATCATCATCATCATCATCGTCATCGTCAACTCCCTCTTCCTCATCAACATCATCATCTTCATCATCATCATCATCATCATCATCATCATCATCATCACTCTCTTCCTCATCATCATCTCCATCATCATCATCTTCATCGTCTTCATCATTATCATTATCATCATCATCATCATCATCATCATCGTCATCGTCGTCGTCATATCCATCATCATCATCTTCGTCATCGTTGTCATATTCATCATCATCATCATCATCATTGTCGCCGTCTTCATCATCATCATCATCATCATGACGATGCTGATGATGATGAAGACGATGAAGATGAAGGTCACGATGATGATGATGATGAAGACGATGATGATAATGAAGAAGATGACGATGATGAAGATGTTGATGGGGAAGAGGGAGATGACGATGACGATGATGATGACGATGATGATGATGATGATTATGATGAAAATGATGATGAAGATGATGATGATGATGATGGTGATGAAGTTGATGATAATGATGATGATGATGATAATGATGATAAAGATCACGATGATGATGATGATGATGATGATGATGATGATGATGATGATGAAGACGATTCAGATGATGGTGATTATGATGACAACGATGATGATAAAGATGATGATGATGATGATGAAGACGATTCAGATGTTGGTGATGATGACGAAAACAATGATGATGAAGATGATGGTGATGATGATGAAGAAGAAGATGATGGTGATGATGATGAAGAAGAAGAAGATGATGATGATGATGAAGATGTTGATGAGGAAGAGGGTGATGACGATGATGATGATGATGATGATGATGATGATGATGATGAAGAAGATGACGATGACGATGATGAAGACGACGACGACAACGATGATGATGATGATGATGATGATGACGACGATGATGACGACGACGATGACGACGACAACGACGACGACGATGATGATGATGATGATGATGATGATTAAGACAATGAGCATGAAGATGATGATGAGGAAGAGGGTGATGATGATGATGAAAATGATGATGACCAAGAGGGTGATGATGATGATGATGATGATGACCAAGAAGGTGATGACAATGATGATGATGATGATGATGATGATGAAGATGATGATGATGATGATGATGATGAAGATGACGATGGTGAAGATGACGATGACGATGATGATGATGATGACTATGATGATGATGATGATGACGATGATGATGATGATGATGATGATGATGATGATGAAGATGATGGTGATGATGATGACAACAATGATGATGAAGATGATGAAGATGATGAGGATGAGGATGAGGAAGATGATGATGATGGAAATGTTGATGAGGAAGAGGGTGACGACAATGATGATGATGATGATGATAATGAAGACAATCAAGAAGATGATGATGGTTATGATGATGATGATGATGATAAAGATGACGACAACGATGATGATGAGGATGATGAAGATGATGATGATGATGAAGATGATGAAGATGATGATGAAAAAGATGATGATGGGGAAGAGGGTGATGATGATGATGATGACGATGATGATGATGATGATGATGATGATGACAAAGATGATGATGATGATGATGATGACGATGATGATGATGAAGATGATGATGATGATGATGATGATGATGATGATGATGATGATGATGATGAATACGATTAAGATGATGGTGAAGACAATGACAATGATGATGATGAAGATGATGATGATGCTACTGATGATGATGATAATGATGAAGAAGATGATGATGATGAAGATGTTGATGAGGAAGAGGGTGATGACGATGATGATGATGATGATGATGAAGATGATGATGATGATGATGACAATGAAGATGATGATGATGATGATGATGATGATGATGAAGATGATGAATATGATGATGATGATGATGCGGATGGCGATGATGATGATTATGATGATGATGATGAAGATGATGATGATGAAGATGGTGAAGATGATGATGTGGAAGATGATGAACAGGAAGAAAGGTGATTATGATGATGAAGATGATTATGAAGAAGACGATGATGATGATGATGATTATGAAGAAGACGATGATGATGATGAAGATGATGATGATGATGATGATGATGATGGTGGTGGTGGTGGTGGTGATGAGGATAATGAGGATGATGACGAATATGATGATGATGATGATGATGACGATGAAGATGAAGATGAAGATGAAGATGATGATGATGATGATGATGATGATGATGATGAAGACGATGAAGATGATAGTGATGATAATGACAACGATGATGATGAAGATGATGAATATGATGATGATGATGATGATGATGATGATGTTTATGAGGAAGAGGGAGATGACGACGATGGCGATGACGAAGATGGTGATGAGAATGATGCTGATGATGAATATGATGATGAAGATGACGATGATGATGATGCAAATGAAGATGATGGTGATGATGATGGTGATGATGATGATGATGATGATGATGATGATGATGATGGTGATGATGTTGAAAACGATGATCATGATGATGATGATGAATATGGTGATGATGACAATGATGAAGATGATGATGAAGATGATGATGATGATGATGCGATGATGATGATGATGATGAAGATCATAATGAAGTTGTTGATGATGATGATGATGAGGAGGAGGAGGAAGAGGGTGATGACGATGACGACGATGATGATGAGGATGATGATGATGATGATGATGGTCATGAAGATGATAATGAAGATGATGATGATGATGATGATGAAGATGATGATGATGATGAAGATGTGGATGAGGATGATGAAGATGTGGACGACGATGATGATGAGGATGATGATGATGATGAAGAAGATGATGATGATGATGATGATGATGATGATGATGAATATGATGATGATGATGAATACCATGAAATGATGCATTAGAGAATTTTTGAGGTCAAAAAATGGCCTCAAAACAAAGAAAATGTACTATAAAAAACAACCAATCACATTCTAGTATATGACATCATCCCCCTTGGTGCGGTGGCATTGCATGAGTTAAGAATGCTTATTTGTCAAATTTTCTATGGTGGATGAAAATACATAGTTAACCAAGGTAGTGGTGTAAGTACTTTTAAGTCATAAAGTAAAGTACTCATAATGAATGTCTTTTCACACTTTCTCATAAAATAATATTATTGTCATTTTCAAGTGAAGTACTCTAAATTCATAAAAAAAATCCTTTCACATTTTTTTATAAAATAATATATTATCATTTTTATGTTTTTAATTTTAAGTTATATATTCACTCCATTCTATTTAATAACATAATGTCAAACTAATAAAGAATAATAATAGATTTAATAAATAATAATAATAATAATAATAATGCAATCTATATTATAATAATATTATTAACATTTTACATGTAAATAAATCCTCAATTAAATTATATTATATTAAATTCATGAGAAAAGTACTAAATATAAAAAGTCAACATAAAATTAAAAAAATAGCTCTTAAAAATATTTTTTATTATTTAATTTCATTTGCAAATTCAAGACAAATAAATGCTAAAGGACAATAAATTTTTGGGAATTTACAATGAATTTTAGTCACATCAATGTAGACTTATTTTATTAATTTTATTTCTAATGAATTTTGAAAAGCAACTCAACCATGGTTATTTATATTGTGCATAGATAATAGTGTGGGAGGTGACTTGTCATATATACCTACCCCATAAAACCCCCAATTCATAATATTTTAATATATCTCATATTTTTGTAGTACATCTCTTAGGAGGCCATTTTTTGACCTCAAAATCTCTCTAATGGTTATGACAACGAAAAGTATGATGATGAAGATGATGAATATTATGATGATGAAGATGATGATGATGATGATGGTGGTGGTGGTGATGAAGAGGAAAGCGATGATGATGATGATGATGATGATGATCACCACATGATGGAACTTGGTTGAGAAAACCTTCTTAGTCTTTGATGGCTAAAATATTCTCTTCCCTGGAAAACCATTTCCAAGCTCCTAAGATATGTAGATACTAAGTTCAAAACCATATAATGGAACTTCTATCATCAATCACAGGATAATAATACCTCAAGATCCCATTTGTAGTTGGTGGAGGTAACCTTCTTAGACCTAGATGGTTATAAGATTCTTTTAAAGCCCAAGTCTTATGTCTCCTCCCTTGACCATGTCCACTGCCCTAAGTCCCCAAGACTTGGATACATATAGCACAATGGATACCCTTGTAAAGTATTGTTTGGTGCTTTTAGACATTGTTCATGGCCTTTGATATCTAAATGGTTTCTTTATGGCTAATGGCACGATATTATTCCACAAAACATCATTTCAAAAGCCTTTATTAGACATATACATATTGCTCAAAACCACTTCATGGTATCGACATCCTTAATCATATGCCAATGATACCATTAAGAGGTAATGTGTGGTTAGTGGAGGAAATCATCATAGCTCCTTCTGGATAGAATATTCCTTTAGGGCCCAAGGTTCAGGTCTCTCTCTCTCTGACTATCTCTCTAAATTGGATATGGGTTGTGGGTTTTAAGGGTTGGGTGTTTGATGATAGAGTTTAGGTTTGATGAGAATTAGAGGTTATAAGGGTTAGGGTTTAATTTTTATTTGACTAGACACTTTAGAGATTAGGATTATGTGGTTAGGGTTATAGGGGTTAAGGGATATATATCATTATGTGTTAGTATTTAGGATTACAGTGGGCCAAGAGTTATGATAATTAGTTATACTGGGAACTACGGATCGCAGACGTGGCTAGGGCATAATGGTCAAGGGTTTATAGATTGAGATATGGGGGTCATGGATTTATGATTACAAGGATGAATATTTATATGTACATGAGGATAATTCGAGTTAGTGATTTTGTGTAATAATATATCTCCTAACCCTTGTGGTGAAAGAGAGAAGAGAGGGATGCAGGAGGGAGGAGGGATTGGGTAGAGTGGAATAGAGGGGGGGGGGATTGGCTAGATAGGAAGAGAAGGGGGTGGGATTATAAAGAGGGGAGGAGGGTATGGAGAGATAGATAAAAATTAAGGTATAAAACACAACGCGTGTGTGCTATAATGCAAGCGCGCATCTACATGTGCACACATAGCAATGTGTGTGTGCCTCTACACGTGCGTGCTTCTGCGAGTGCGTGCTTCTACGTGTGTACACATTTTCGCACACGTGTGTCTAAATTCAAATTTTTTTTGGAACCCTTGCAGGTTTTGTATTAGCTTCGGATTTCCAAACCTTGAGGCTTAGTCTGATTTATGGCAGAACATGCCAATTTCTGTAACTTCATGTTTTTCATGCTTAATTCCGCATATGATCCACTTGTACACTACTGATGAAATTGCACACACTTGTCGAGATCTGTGTGCAGATTATAACTATATAGTTTTAGAATAGATTTGTTATTGTTTTCTATTTTTAACTCATTTTTAACTGCACTCATGTCAAATTTGTAAAAAACATAGGCCGTTTATTTGGCCTATAACTTTCGATTGGCTTACCTATTTCGAGAACGGAAAAGAACCCACACAAGAGTACAAAAATACCTACAAGCTAAAAATAGAAAAAGAATTTTTTTAATGTTCAGACCATGTTATGGTGGACCAAAACTCGACCATGTTGTTTGAAGGCTTCACTGACTTTCGTAATTTACAAAAAAATATAAAATTAACTTTTAAAATTTTGGAAAAATAGCACTGCACAATATTCATCTGTTTCCTATGCCTCTACATATTTTTTTCCTCATAAATTGACAATTTACATAACAAACCGATGGACCAACAAAAATATATGCATTATGTTTTAGAGAAAAAATAGCGTACCAATCTTAAAATAATGACATTTTGGGGTGGTTATACCCCTTTTACATAAATAAAAGTTATATATTGAAAGATGATCCGTTTTTCTACATTTCATCTTTTTACACCTAATTCTAAAAACTTTTGTAGGTACCTCTAATAATTAATTTTAATGATAAGATTTATGCTTTTCCAGCATGCCATTGCCACTAACGCATGTCATAACTGGGTATCATTACCTTGCACCAGCCCATATATATATAGAGAGAGAGAGACACACACACACACACACACACTTATTGTATAATAAATTCACACATATAACTTTCCTAACATGATCTTCCCCTACCTTGTTCTCAGGTAAAATGGTGGAACCCCGGGTTTCCATTTTAGGGGATTTAACAATATTTTTCCTCGTGTCCTTTTGGAGTTAGGATAATAGTAATAGCTAAGATGATTGTTTAGTCTTAAATTCGGATCATCTAGTAATAAATATCCTTAGGCTAGTGGGTAGGTCCTAGGACTTCACTACTAGCCTGTAACAAGTAGTTGGTTCACTCGGGATTATCATAACTTAAGATGATGCTTAAGACCTTAGGGAAATCAAGTAAACCGTTACTTTTCTTCAAGTGCCTATGGTCACCAAGATGACATCGATCACTAGTATCCTCGACCTCTTTTCCCTAGTGAATTCTTGCCCCATCGTTTAGTTGCATTAAAATCTTCAATCTCCTAGGTCTATATTCAACCATTACAACTTAGAAAGTAAATCTTACAAATTTTACTTGTGGGGCCATGGCCTTGAGCTCTTGGCCAGTTACATAATTACACTTTCATTTACAAAGGAAGATGGGGTAAAAAGGAGGGGTGTTACATCTTGAGTGATTTTTATTTCAAGGTAGAAAATCAAAGAGGAATATAGGAAATTATATTGTGAAGGTTCATGTAAAGCGAAAGTATGAAAAACTTATAAATTTATTCACATTATAAAGAATGATTAGAGAGTGGTGAATTTCTTTGAAATTATTGTATTTTTATAAAAGTAAACATTGTATAGGTGGGAATTAGAAGTATACTTATATAATACAAGGAGAAAAAGAGATTTTATGCTTTTATATTTAAAGCTTACCTCATATTTTAGTTTATGGAAAATGATAGATTTGTAGAAAGTAATAATTGAAGTATACAAAGTGGATTGTTTGTCCAGGTATAAAAAGATGCAGTCGAAAGTTCAGAGATAAATCATGACAATGAAGAAAGCGCATGACAATACCATGAAGATTAAAGACCAAGCTAGCGACCTTATTGAATGATGCGTGACGATGAAGACCCAATTGATGACTCAAGATGAATACATGACCAAAGTGGAAATAAAGATGGAAAGAAGACCCAAATGAAAACGAATATAAAAGCGACAAATAGCAATGACAAAGCAACACTGTTGTTATCTCTAATAAACATTAAGCGAATATTAAAGCACATATTAAAGTGCTATAATGTTTATTATAAGACGAAGACAATAGAAATATCTAGAAGGAGCAATTATTGAGACAAATGAAGTCTCTCCAAAACAGGGTTTCTCTTATGTAATTATTGCTATTTAATTAATCCAAGCCATCTTAAGCAAGGCCGCCAGCTTCAGTTAGTATTGTTATTTGTATTTAAATAAGATCGAAGATTACCATACAAAACGCTTGTTTAAAAACTTACTTAACTTATCAATATGCAAAGATGACTGGAACATATATCGATTACAAAGTCTATGGATATGCAAAGATGACCGAAACATATATCGATTACAGAGTCTATGGATATGGATATGCTGTTAAGAAGATTACATCGCTGTTTAAGCAGTAAGAGTAGATTGGAATAGCTCCTCACATGGATGGACGGCCATAATACTTTGACGAAGTAACTAATTTAATGTTTATCCTTAGTGAGCCATAGCAAAGTGTCCCCCATAATCTGGTGACAATAAACGGATCCTTTCTTCGATAAGTTGGGGTGGCATATAGAAGTGGCGTTATAGATATTTCCATTTTTCTCCAACACCTGAAGTTCCATATCAAAAACAGAAGTTCCATTGATATAATGACAGTAGAACACCCCATATGGATACACCAAGCGATGGCAGGAAAGTGGAGGCCGGTTTGAATGACCCGATAGTCTTTCAACGACTTTCCTTACCCTTGCTTTCTTTCCAGAGTCATCTGTGCGCGCAGGGTGAGAAACAAGCTCTATATTATCATGTCCTCTATTGACGTGGTGCACGTCTTCATCTCGCCCTGCACGGGATTATCCTCGCACGAAACCAGCGTACTGTTCATGTTCTGCGTCATATTTGAGCTCTCAGAGATCCCAAAGGAAGAGACCACGTCTGAAAGTGCCACGGCAGTAAACGGGATCAGCTGTGATAAATTACGGGGTAAAAATGCCTTCCAGGGACTGTAAATCTCTTCCATTGTTATTTCTCCGCCTTCCCTCAACTCCTTGGCAGAGAAAAACAAATGATTCATATTACCTGAATCAAAATCACCTGATTCAAAATTACAATCAGTACAGCTATGTTCAGATATTCTGGCGAGAGTCGCGTATACAGATTGGAAACACAGTAAATTCGCTGAGTTACAGAATTGAGTGGCATGGAGACGCAAGTTTCCATCCTTGATAATTTTAGTGAACGTGTGAGCGGAGACATACTTGCTGTTACTCCCTCGGGTACTTGAACGCTCGGAAGTTTCTCTCTCCAGAACTTCAATTGCATCTCTGCAACTTTATTTGTGCCCGCCACTGTGGGGAGGGCTATGACCTGCATCGTTATCATGACTCCAAACAATTCCTGATAACAACGAATAAGCGCGATAAAAATTACTTGATTTGTAAACACGTTTTCAACAAAACAAACAGTATTAGACTCACCAGCTTCAGTCCTGAAAATTCTACATGAGATGAGAACAAGTTACAAGGTAATCTATATAAACTTGGGATGGGAAGAAACTTACCAAGAACAGCCTCATTGTTGGGATGTGCGACTCCCTGTGGATGATAAATTAATTGCTATCCTCCACACGTTTACAACACGACCGGAAAGATAGACGTTTGCAACACTACGGGAATGACAGATTGGAGCTTTTCCTACGACACCATCTCCTTATAAATAGTTCCATGAGATCAATGGGTGGACATGGATCATTTGCGTACTGTATTAGAACAGATAAGTGTCGTGTGTTTGTGTGTGCAGATAATTTATCTTTGGTTGTCAGGAGACGTAGTTGATTTATTTAATAATATTCTTGTCATAGTTTATTCTGTAAAGAAAAAACTTTTCGAAAAAATAAATTGTGAGGAGATGAGTAGGAGGAATGTTTTTATCCTTTTTACCTGTATTTAAATCTTACTTTGCATTATTACCACTTGATGTTTATGGTTGGCGGGTTTATTATGTTTTGGCGTTATGGGGTTTATTATGTTTTGCAAGGTATTTAAATCTTAGACAACATTACTAGAACAGAGTTAGTGGCGCTATGGGGTTTATTATGTTTTGCGAGGTATTTAAATCTTGATAACATTATTAGAACGAGTTACCAACCTTATGAGGTTTATTATATTTTAATGGTATTATGGGGTTTATTACGTTTTGCCAGACATTTAGATCTTGACAAGATTTGTATTCTTGGTGACTCTTACTGTATCATCAATTGGTCTCAGAACAGTCCCGTTTGGGCTCATTAACACTCCAGCATTCCTGCCAGAGGATCAGTCTCCTCTACAGTTTTCAAGCATATTTATCGTTGTCATAACAGTGTGTGCCAGATGGATTATCAAAGCTGGCATTGGGTATACCTTCTGGACATTTGCGTTTCAAAGAATTTCGAGGTCACTCAATGGTTTCGGATGAGTCCTTGGCCCTGGATTCACTATAATTATCACTTGGTTCACTATAATGATCAGTTGGTTTTTCAGGGGTGGAACAAGAATCTGTTTTTGGAGCATCGCTTTCAGGCTTCTGTTTTCAAATTTTTAGATTCTTGAGTTTTTCTTCTAGGTAGTTGGATGAGCACGGCTTAGAAGAGTTGTTTATTTTGAATTTTCAAGGGGTAATGATTATGATTATGATTATGATTTATGATTAGAGAAGTCCTTTCGATTTCTCTCTTGTATGGCGGTTGTATTTTAACACATATTTTTTTTTTAATAAAAAGATGAAAAGATGTTTTTTTCATATGAAAAAAAAAACCTTAAATACAAATAAACTATTTTTAAAAATTTAAAACAACCATTTTATTTATTATAAATTATAATGAAAAATAAAAATTTAAAACAACCTTTTTATTTACTATAAATTATAATGAAAAAGAAAAGAATATAAGATATTCACATTCTCCAATAAACCAATCAAAACAACATATTTAATAGCATTCTTGTGTATGGAAATAACTATTTCTTAAAATTAAGAAACAACAACGTATTTGTATTTCTTGTGAGTAATATCTTGTGGGTGGTTGTTGAAAAGAAAATAAATGATTTAGAAGACAAAGAAATAAGAAACAAAGTATTTAATAGGATTTTTCGTTTTTAATTTAGCATTCTTTTTTATGGTAGTCAAAGAAAATACACTATTTATTGAAATTAAGAAACAATGTATTTGTATTTTTTGAAATTAAAAAATAATGCATTTATATTTCTTGTAGGTGGTAGTTGGAAAGAAAATAAATTAATTAGAAAAATAAAAATAATAATGGTAAAGAAGTTCTTATTATTAAAATTAATGTAAAAACACTATAATATTTTTATCAGTTTACTCCTTTGTATCTTTCATTCAATATTGGTTACTTCAGAAATAATTATATGGCGATGTCTATTTTTAAACTTTTGATTTTTGTTCAATTGTATTATTTGATTATTTTTTAATGTCACTTTTAAGTAATATTGTAATGTTGTTATGTTATTTTTATTTCTTTATTGCGCCCATAGGGGCTCTACAGCCTAGTATGGGGAAGATCTTGTAACGCATGTAACATGTAACGTTTGTCAAAAGTAATAAAATGTAAAAAGTAATACTATGAGGGAGATCTTGTACTGGATGTAACATGTAACGTTTGTCGAAAGTAATAAAATGTAAAAAGTAATACTATGAGGGAGATCTTGTAATGGATGTCACATGTAACGTAAAATGTAAAAAGTAATAGTATGAGGGAGATCTTGTAAGGGATGTAACATGTAACTTTTTCGAAAGTAATAAAATGTAAAAAGTAATAGTGGGAGGGAGATCTTGTAACGATGTAACATGTAACTTTTTCGAAAGTAATAAAATGTAAAAAGTAATAGTATGAGGGAGATCTTGTAACGGATGTAACGTTTTCGAAAGTAATAAAATGTAAAAAGTAATACTATGAGGGAGATCTTGTAATGCATGTAACATGTAACTTTTGGCGAAAGTAATAAAATGTAATTTAATAAACTTATTATATATTATGTTGGCCATTAATAAAAGTAATAGTATGAGGGAGATCTTGAGTGCAATACCTGAGAAGAGGTTTGCACCTGGGGAAATTTAGGTTTGCACCTGGGGAAATTTGATCCCTCTCAGCGCTTGATAAAGCCTAGGATTTGGATCTAGGCTGGTTGTATCTAGAGGAGTAAGGTTTACACTTGGGGAAATTGATCCCTCTCAACGCTTGATAGAGCCTAGGATTTGGATCTAGGCTAGTTGTATCTAGAGGAGTAAGGTGCGTTATAACCCCTAGAGAAGTAAGGTGTGTTACAACCCCAGTATGGAGAAGATGTTTTCACATAATGTAACATAACATAACACAAAAAAATAATTCAAAATATTCATGTCTGCTCATAAAAAATTACGAAAATTAATTAAAAAATCCAAGTGGGCGCATAAAAAATAAAATTATGAAAAGGAATAAAAAAAAATGGATGTCCCCATATAAAATAAAAAATTAAAACTTAAACTCATATCTATCAACCAAAATAAATCTATGTTGGTTATAAAATATTTGCAATTTTTTTAATGTAATTTTAGTATTTATGGAATATTTTAGTTCTACCATAAAATGTTTTGAAAAGTTTTGTTACATTTAATTTTAAAATAATATATATTTTTTAAAACTCTTAAAATAAAGAAAAAAAATTATTTTATAGGAAGTAATGAATAAAAAAAATTAAATTTATTTATAATTTTATTAAATGAAAAAAAACTCAAAGCTTGGAAAAAGTTTTAAAACCTTATCTAATCAATATCTAAAACATAAAAGATTAACAGATAAACTAAAGTTTTTTATAATAATTAATATGTTTGTAGATGATCATGATTATGTTCTCACATCCATCCTTATATATTTAATAAGGTTGGAATTATATTATGATTAGAACATGGTAAAAAGTAAAACTAATAAATTCAATGACTATTACTTTAGAAATAATTTGACGTTGCCAATACAACATGCATACGAGTTTTGTTGCTTTGTCACCTATCAATAGTCATTAGGTTCATTAAGTGTATTTCAAGGATGATTTTAAGAACCCCCCAAAATTTATATGTATAAAAAATGGGCCAATCTCCCCGATATATAGGAAAACTTGAAGGCGATTTTATCAATAATATAATATGTATAGATAATTTTTTTGGCGAATCTTTCATTTCATTATATAATGATGTAAAATCTTGGTGAATCTTTCACTAAATTATAAGATATTGTAAAATCTTGGCGAATATTTCACTTAATTATAAAAAATTGTAAAAACTTGGCGAATCTTTCATTGATTTATAAAATATACTAAAATTTGGCGAATTTTTGCCAATAAGACTCAAGCTTTTGATTACGTAGATTACTAAGGTAGTGCAACAGAAGAAAATACACCAGAGCTCAACTCTGGACTCTCTCAACTCCTAGACTTTCGAATGAACAAGTGTATGAATGAGGAGAGGATGGATTTATTTATACATTTCACAATCAGTATTTGACCACTCACAACTAGAAGGTGTCGACGAAACACCACTACACTAACTAGATTCAGGGCAAGTAGGGACTCTACTTGTTATCTCATCCCTTAATGGTCCAATGGACATGTGGGGTCATGAATCTTGACATTCCAACAAATTGATAGAATTAAGTGAATATCCCAGTAGTGGGCCACTTCCTTTATATAGATAGATAGTTATTGGACCAATTCCAAGCTTCCAACCAATCTTCTCACCAAAATTTATTCTCTTTGGTGTCGAATGGTAGGAGAGTTGAATATTTATCAGTGAATACTTAAAATGGGTCAATCCACACAAATTTTCCTTGGCAAGTGATACTTCGCCCATAACTATTTTAAAATGTCCCAAGACCATAAAAGCATCCATAAATTGATAAATAAAAACCCGATGCACTTCTAAATTCTCTCAGTGATGAGAATAACACCCCATGCACTTCTAAATTCACCCAGTGATGAGAAAAATGCCCCAGACACTTCAATACTTGCCCCTGGCACTTCAAAATTCTCCCAAAGATGATAAAAATGCCCTAAGTACTTCAATATTTTCCTAGGCACTTCTATATTTTCCCAAGGATGATAAAAACTCCCCATGAACTTCAATATTATCCCCAAACACTTTAGAATTCCCTTGAGGCACTTCAGTACTTACTCCATGCACTTCTAAATTTACCCAATGGTGATAGAAACATGCCATGTACTTCAATACATGTCTCAAGCACTTCAAAATTCTCCCAATGATGACAAAAACACCCAGACACTTCAATATTTTCCTGAGGCACTTCAAAATTCTCCCAACAAAGATAAAAACGACCCCATCTGCTTCAATGGTTTCCCAGGCACTTCATTATTTTCCTCAGACACTTCAAAATTCGTCCAATGATGATAAAGATGCCCTATGCACTTTAATAGTTTCCCTATGCAAGGGAGAAAAACACCCGACAATGATATAATCACCCAGGCAATCACAAAAATGCTTCAATCCACACAAATTTTCCTCGGCAAGTTATAAATTTTCCCATCATTGCTTTAAAACATCCCAACACTATAAAAGAATCCATACATTGATCAATAACAACCCCAAGCACTTCTGTAGTGAGGAGAAAAATGACCCATGCACTTCTAAATTCACCCGGTGATGAGAAAAATGCCCCATGCACTTCTAAATTCACCCAGTGATGAGAAAAAATGCCTCGGGCACGTCAATTTTCCGAAAGATGATAAAATTTCCCTAAGAAATTCAATATTTTCCCAGGCACTTCTCAATTCTCCCAAGGATGACAAAAACTCCCCATGCACTTCAATATTTTCCCTAAGCACTTCAAAATCCCCCCAAGTCACTTTAATACTTGCCACATGCACTTCTAAACTGACCCAATGATGATAGAAATGCCCCATGCACTTCTAAATTCACCTAGTGATGAGAAAAATGCCCCATGCACTTCAAAATTCACCCATTGACAAGAAAAACACCCCAAGCACTTCAATACTTGCCCCCGGCACTTCAAAATTCTCTGAAAGATGATAAAAATGCCCTAAGCACTTCAATATTTTCCGAGGAACTTCTAAATTCTCCCAAGGATGATAAAACTCCCCATGCACTTCAATATTTTCCCCAAGCACTTCAAATTGCTCCCAGGCACTTCAATACTTGCCCCATGCACTTCAATATTTTCCCTACGCACTTCAAAATTGCCCCTAGGCACTTCAATACTTCACCCATGCACTTCTAAATTGACATAGTGATGATAGAAACGCCCCATGCACTTCAATAATTTCCTCGGCCACTTCAAAATTCTCCCAATGATGATAAAAACGCCCAGAGACTTCAATATTTGGAGTGTAAAAAATATACTTCAACTTTTTTAGTTTAAAGGGGTTATTTTCTGAAACAAATCAAAAGCTTTGAATTTGTTGAGAATATCAATAAACATGAATAAAATGTTTAAAAGGTGAGGAATACTGCAACAACATCAAATAGAGTGAATCATTTCTTGTTCCTCTATATCCATGCGATAGTCCATATGGAATTCGTCATAACAATCCCAAACATGTTATGGCATTGATGTTCACCATTGACACGAGTGCCTCTGAATTCAATCTAGGTCAATATCCTATTCGCCATTCTCTAAAATTCGATAACTCTTAGCAAGGATACTATATCATCTTCCCAAAAATTATTACACATAATACATGTACTTATATCTTAGTGCATAGACCTTCGTAATTTTTTTAATTTGTAACAAGACTTCCATAAAAAGCTTCCAAAACTACCTTTCATAACGAAGATGTAACTTGGAAAAAACATCATGTTGATTGAATTGTCATTGATGCCAACATGGACTTGCAGTGACTGCACAGGTAGTCATTGATACCACCAAGTCCCACTTGCAGTGAACAAGTATGGATGATCCCAGTACCCTCACATCCAGTGCCTTGGAGCCCTTATAGAGATGAATTATGCTTTGAAGAACCTTGTATCCAGTTGACAAGGTCCCTGTACCCACAAGGTTGTATCTTGGAGCCACCACCTTGTTGACGATGCTGAAGACCCTATTGATGATGCTGAAGACCTTGGAGATGGTGTTGAAGCCCTTGTAGATGATGGAGAAGCCATGTATGGGTTGAAGAAACATCAATGACCCATTCTGTGGTCATTCATGTTTTTGTTGGTGTCATGGAACTCTTGCATGTGATTATTGCTACCATTATGATGATGATGACCTAGTATGGTCTTTGACATGTTGTGGAACCCATGAACACACCCTTGGTATTATGAAGAATCCCATGAATCCCTTTGGCATGTTAAAGAATCCTTTGGAACACCAAAGGGGCCAAATGACCCATTATGTGGTCATTTGTGGTTGGCATGGTTATTGATGGCTTGATGGAGTCCTGGAACTCTTGGAGATGGCCCTAGGGCATGAGAAAGGCTTGGCACCCACTTGGACACTTGGACACACTCGATGGCTTGTGGATGATGATCAAGGATGGGTTTGATGATGATATGGCATCTTGATGATGGGTTCCTTGGTCATACATGTTATGGTGATGGGGTCCTTGATGATACCCTTGGACTTGATGGTTCTCTTATGTTTTGAAGCTTGTGTCGTGGAACCCATACTTATTGTGACATGATAACACTTGGACACTTGCTACACCCTTGGTTTTGGCGATGTGGTGGACACACTTGCTTGATCTTGAGGTCATGTGCATACCCTTGACTAAGGGTCCTTGGTTTCTTGATGCAACCCTTGATCATTGGCATATCATCTTTGGCATTGATGTGGAGCTTCTGAATGCATTGATGTGAAGCTTGTGAACCTTACGACAAACCCTAAAATCACTTTTTTGGTAAGGTTGATGTTTGAAGAAGTGTTGGGTTAAAATAAAATAATAAACATTACAACTCACACCTCCCTTGACCTTAAAGTTAGACCTCAATTTAAGGATGTGGACAACATCAAAGACTATATAAACACAAGCTTGGTCACACTCAAATGTATCCAACAAAGATGATGTAGTGAGCTCGCTTGAATTGTTTTGTACTGAGGCAATTCGACTAAGAAAACTCGGTGGTGACCAGCAACATTAGTGTCTTGCAGCAGTGGACTAAGGTGATTTCGGTGACTAAGGAAACTCAGATATGAGTAATTAAGGGATGGAAGTCACGAATTTTTCAAGTCTTCCTCAACATAGACAGTCTGAGTTCTTCATGCTTGAACAGTCCGAATTTTAGTGTTGGATGATGGTTACTTAGGTGAGGTCTTTACTAGCACCTGAACAGACTAAACTTTCACTATGTTGAGGGTTTCCACAGTCCTAAATTTGAACAGTACAAGCATCTACTCAGTTTTGAATATATTTCTTTTGGGTTTTAATCATTATGACTGTCCATACATGAGTGACACTATTTGAATTCTGATTTTGGTGGAAATTCGAATGGGAGCAATATGATATCCAGTTCGAGTTTGGAGATACCCCTTTTTGCAAACATAAGGGTGATATTTTTGGTTTAAGGGTTTCTTTCTCAGCATATAAACAATCCAAGCTTTGAACATTGTCTGGAGTATACACATCCACATAATGATGTCTTGAAGTAATGACATCCTTAATGACAAAACCACCCAATGCTCAAAACAGTCCAAGCTTGACCCTGGTACAAGATTGATGCACCCCGAAGTTGACAAAGTTTGCAAGCATTCTCAGTCCATTTTTGGCATGCTTTGAACTTCTTCCTCACCATATAAACAATCTGGTTTTGATATGTGTTGGAGATTTTACACAACGTGACAATGATGTCAGTCCTTTGAAGAATGGACAGCCCTAGAGTCCAAGTTGAATACACAGTTTGAGTGTTTATGATGGTTACTGCTGCTAGATCTGAGCCTCTTCATAGTGGTTTCTTTGGGATTGAATAGTCTGAATTTGAGGTCTTCTACAGACACAGAAACAGCCCAAGTGTGAGTTTTGACATGCGCAGATAAAGGAAAGTGAATTTGCATGATCCTTGAGCAGCTAAGGTATATGATTGCAGCAGATTGATGACAATTAGAGATTGGCATCAATATTACAAGTAGAATCTTGCACCTGAGGATTGGATTCCTCAACCCTTTCTTAGTTGGAGCTAAGAAAACTAGGATGGGTCCTGTCATAAGAGTTGGTGCTCTTCTTATCAGTTGGTGCTGATTGTAATCGCAAAGATTGAAGTCTTCCATTGCAAATAAATAAATCTTACATTACATATATTATTGTGTCTCTCTTTTATGTGTTTATTGTGCTTATGACTCATGATGAATATGATTATGTAATTTATAACATATTTCTTGATTGATTAATAGAAGATGAAAAAGGTTTAAATTGCTCACACATTGATTCACCCCCCTCTTAGTGTGACTATTGTGTCCAACACATCCTACTCTTACTATTATACTATATTGTTTAAGAACATTGTACTAAAAACTTAAAGACCGATGTTTAAAATATGTCACCATCAATATTTGACATATACTAGCATACTAAAGTTGTTTTTAAGATGGTTGAAGTTTCTCACTAGAAACCATAAGAAGGAAACCATGTTCAACCTTATGAATTAGTCATCAAACACAAAAAGAATGAGTTGAGCTAGTGCCACGATCAAAAAAAATTAATTGCATATTTGAAAAAGGTAGTGAACTTCATTGAAGGTTTAAAGAATGCATTCCCAAGTATTTAAAGTCAAGCTTCAAACCTCATTGAGTTCCATCTCTAGTTGGCATGAACCAATCAAGAAGTGAGAGGAAGTATGGTTGGTGGAATGAACACACCTACTAGTGGCTATCGAAACATCTTCGGATTACATTCAATCAAAGGTATTTTCATTCTATAATGTGTCCTTGATTTCCATGTTGATCTCCTAATTAAGGGAAATACGATGGCCATGAGAATCCAAAGAATAGTTAAAGGATGAGTGATGTTCCATGTACATGACAATACATTGAAGCAATGAGAAGATTTCAAAGAACCAAACTCTTCATTGACATAAAAATGTGGGGGCGATATCAATCAAACAAAGATAAAAGGGCAAGGTAAGAGCACATATCCCAACCTAGAAGCAATATAAAACTAAAACTCCAATCTTGCATGACCCATATTTTGACAGTCATTGGGACGATCACATAGGCCATTTGCCAAGTCAAACCACTAGCCTAGAAATGTCATTGTAACTTGGGAAGTCCACATCTACTACTTGTAAATTAGAATACTAACATAGAATTCCTTCAAGAGCAAAGAACATTAGGTCCACATAACACAACATTGGTAATCAAATAGCCAAGCAATGAAATGATGTTGGTGTTGGAGCCAAGAATGAAGCCACATAAAAACCTTAACCTGCGAATGCTCAATCTCAAGAACCAGGAATCAGAAATAGTCATGCCATATATTGTGGGAAATTTATTATTGAGTACTAAGTGATGGAGGCACATAAACTGCTATCAGGGGAACATAGACAATTGATTTTTATGATGAATATCACCATTGGATAAATGGATACACACCATATCCTTTTTGGTAGATCATGAGCTTTTTCAAGTAAAAAATTGAAAAAGAACTAACAGAGAAAAAATACCCTTTACACAAGCAAATGCAAGGATCCTTTTAGAAAAAATTTCAGATATTTCAATCCAATGAAGAGCCCAATATGCTTTCTTAGCTACAAAAGCAACAATTTCAATTGCATGAAACAAGTGATTCTTCTCCTAAAATATAATTCTTTGTCACAAGATTATATGTTTTTGGATGGTTGTTCTTAATTGCAATTTGGCACCGACATACTTGAGATTATTTCATGAAACAATTGGCCAAATTCTCCAAAAATACCCATCAGAAGCCACAAACAAAGCCACAATATGACTAATAAAGTGCTTCTCATCAGAGTTCAACCATTCCCAATGAGGAATATATTGAGGTAGATCAACCTCCTATGAAGTCCAAGAATAGGGTACATCCTTTATATTTCCCAGACCTACAGATACTTTATCTAAAATATGAAAACAATCTATGGGTTCTCTACCAAAAGTTGATATTTGGCAATAACAACCATTATGAATCTTATTTTGAGGAAAATTGAGATATTGACAGGTGCCTAGATGAAAAAATAGGCATAAGACCTCAAGAATGGAGGCTGAAGTGAAGTGAAATATTTCATATTGTTTGCTGCTGTGAATTAATATTTCAGATGATCATTAACGATGAAATTTCACAAGGATTAGATCTGGGTAACCTCTAATGTGAGGGGAAATTTCTGAATTTTTGCTAAAGGCATTCCAAGAAATTTCAACAAATATGAAGACCCTGGAACAAAGTTTCCAATTTGAAGGTTGTGTGTGAGGTTACAATAAGAAAATCAATTAGCAAGTTGCTAATATGAAATGTCATAAAAGTTGCAATGATATCATTCATGTATATAAAAAAATAGGAGTGTTTAGACCATTGAGGATCTATCTCTTTAACAATTTCATTTGGTACATAAAAAAATCTGCATCTGCATGCATTGGTGAGTCTAGGTGGAAACGATCAACTTACATGTTAATAAATACAGTAATGTTTAAGATAGAATGAAATTATTGTAAAAATTGGGTATATATAAATTCTACCTAGCATGTTGAAACACATCCCCCTTACCAGAAAAATTCATTCAGAATATCATAGTTCCTCCACTGATAGTGTTTGGTTGTCCCACTTCTATTTATATGGACTTCTTGTTCAAAAAGGAAACATATGTATCAATAACAAATCATAATAGAGAACAACATATAAAATTAGTAGAATGAAACATAGCATCAATCGCAAATCATAATAGAGAATGACATACATTATGAATAGGTTGATGTAAGGTGCACGCAGATGCCAAGTACCTTTTTAATAACATTATAAATAGGAGTTACAACTTTTCTAAAGAAGGATTCTTCCTCGCCGCTATATGATGGATTTTTTTTCCCCCATCACAGATCTCACATGACGATCTAACATCCCATAAAGTTCATATCCCATCTGCAAAAGTGCAAATTCTATGTTACAATAGAAATTTTCAAAGAAATTGAATATTTGAGAGAACTGGAAGCAAACATTGTATTGGAGAAAACTCACTATGACTTGGGAATACCACAACAGACAGATGACTACCAAAAATATACTCAATTCTCAAAGCAATGCTATTATAAATGACAATGTTAAAATAATGGAGAAATGTAACCAACCTCGATCCCGTTTGATGTAGATCCCTGTTGGAGCTTTCAATCTGCGCACATCCAAGCACTTGTAATCTGCAAATTAGTCTTGACAACCAATATCTAACAAGTACATGTGATATATAAATGACATTAACATTATCAATAACAATGGTCCATAATATCATAACCAAATGTAACCCAATGTATAATAAACAACATTCACACCATGAATGGATGAGAATATGAGTATTTCTATTAATGAAGAAGAAGAATTACAAAGTGATATGACCTCTCGCCAGCAACCAATCTGAACCAAGATCTAGATCAATCCACTTGTGCCTCCACCACTTCAATCCTCCATGAATGGAAAACTCAAACTAGAGAGGAGTTTGGAAAGTGAACATAAATGGTTCACAACTACAAGGATCAATGAGTGCAGACTCAAGATAGGGAAAAAATACACTAGAGTGCCTTTACTATTCTCTTCTTCCTCCCGTCCATAAGCCATATGTGCTCAATATATAGTCCTCTCAAAGGTAGGTGAAAGGACTCATCGAGACGTTACTTGGGAAGATGGAGTGCCAAAGGTCACCCAATGACCGCTTTTTGGGAGTAAAAAGTAATTAATAGTGGTTTTTACCATTTTACTTGATACCCGTAGGCTATAGGGATGCAACTCGTGGGTACGTATGCTATAGTGATGCAACATGCAGGTAGGAACACAAATATGGCAAACTGGTATCACTGAAGGATAAAAATGGATCTGAGTCACTGAAATGGATCCTACAGGCCAAAGAATGCTGATGCTCACAGGGTGGAAGATTTCTGTGTAATAGATGCCCCCTAATGTGTGAGGTCAGAGACTGAAAGTGCTACGATGGCCGAAGTACATTATAAAACTCAGAAGTGGAGTGATGGAGACACAAGTGGAAAGAACGGTTCACTCGTCATAATACAATAATATCTCTGAATACATGTCGGTATAGTACAACAATCTGATACAATGGCCATGAATAGGCAGTACATAATGGATACATGTCATAAGTGATCATAGCCATGATCCCTCTACAGTAAGATATGGTCTTCTGCTGAAAAGAAGACAACTGGTGCAAACTAGAGGTACAAACTATTGAAATCTGAGAGGTGATGTCTCAGATGTAAAGTCAAAGTCATATGTAGCATACTGAATGCCACAATCACCTAGGGTCTTCTACACAAGCCTTCAATGGTGCAAGTCCCATCAAGTGAATATAGGGGTTGGGGTCGAACTTGATGAGACATCGTCTCATTACCGGTCAATGATGTAAACCGTTAACAGACGCGAGATGACCCACCAAGAATGAAAATGGGCATCAAGGCATATAGCACAATCATCAAAGTGTGAATAAATGGGTTGAAGTCGAACACTAGGATGAATCCATCGATCAAGGGACATTGATGTATTCCCAAAACTGTTGATGGTGAGAGAACCTGCCACTAATGACTGCAAGCCTCAAAGTACTCAACTGAACTCTAAGCCTCAAGTCCCAGAATAAATGAGTTGAAGTCGATGGAATGAGACTCGCTAGAAGGAGGGCATTAAGGCATCCCCCATCAACCAGCACGAGGTACCATCAATGCTGAAAGATTTGGAAGATCTCAGGTGAAATAGACTGACTCAATAAGGATGGCCGACATGCAATAGTCAAGAGATCTGAGGAGTGGGCGACACTGGTTTCAGGACTTCCTTTGAACAAGAGCATGAGCAGATGGATAGACTCAAGAAGCATAGACTTGACATAAACTGTGCAATGCAGGAGGCATTACAGAGGGCTCCATAATGACTGGAAGCTTAACCAATCGGTGGAGAAAACTGAGAAACAAGTATAGCTCCTAAGGCCCAACTATAGTCCCGACTCATAATGTACGGAGTGGAATGAATGCTCTGTTCAAAGGCGACACAACAACTACCAACAAAAAATAATTACCATAATCCCGTCCGGCTTTTTGGAATATTTGATTTTTTTGGTCATTTTCATATTTGGGAAAAGCTTGAAAAAGAATAAAATTGCTTATAGTACAACAAGTGAGGGAACGAGTGTCAAATAGCTAGTAGACTAGTCCCAAGCAGTGGAACATACCTATGCTCAATGCAAGGAAGTACGTGCAGGATGTGGACACTCGGGGGTGTGTTCCCTCAGGGTCAAAGGGTCATCAAATTGTGAAGGGAAAATATATAAGCTCTGTAGGGCTCGACAAGGAAAAGTGCTCAGGCACCAGGCTAATAATTGAATAAGCAGGAGCTGGCACAAGGCTCAAGCAGCAAGCAGGATGATGCAATGCAATCACAACATGATATAACTGAGGGGAGTCCTTAAGGGAGATGGCCAGCATAAGACAAAGTAGAGTATGAGTCTTCATCGCAATGTCATGGCATCACTACAAAGGACTCCCGATCCTAAGGACAAACAGCGGCATGGGCACCAAAAGCATAATGGGGTTCTAACTAGGGTACCCATGTTCGGGAAAGCCCTACCGCCACATGACGACACTTCTATAACAGTGTGAAGGTTCTCTGTCAATCACGAAGCGGGGTCTCACCTAGGGTTTATGAAAAATGGTCAACAGGTCAAATGCACAATGCATGTGAAAATGGCATCTAACCTATATGTCAGGTGTGAAACATACCTGTCGTAGGTGTGAAATGGTTCAGAACAATTCTCGCCGAGGAAATCTGTTGAAAAAACACTACTCCATGACACGATATCAGTTCATAACGGCTCAAAATGGCAAAAACTATAGAAAAGTGGGTCCAGAAAATTATAAATAGTAATAAAAATTTAATAAGTTTCAATTCATTTGCACTATTCACCATTTTGGAGTTTAGTGGTAAGTTTTCACCTAAAACTTCGAGTGCCGATCGTGGGAGCTACAAGCGCCCATTCAGCGAACCGTCTGGAGCAGGTTAGTGGTCACTGCCATACCTTTCATTTAAGTGCTTTAATTTCAATTTTGGTCGGTGGGATCGTTTGTTTGGACAAGCCCAAAATGGCCTCGGCGCTACCCGCGGGTTGTAAGTGTGCAGGTCGCAGGTAGGGCATCAAACGCGCAGTCAAAAAACTGACTGCCCGCATCTACCCGCAACTGTCTACAATCTATCCCGCGGCTACGACCGTGAAGAAGTTTTCAAACATGAAATTGACTAAAAATTTCTTGCTTTGCACTCTATGATGGTTCTAGAGTGGAGGGAAAGAGATCATGACCAGGTAGATGAGGTTGTATGCAACGATTTGCAAGCACAACAAGCATTGCAAGCATGTGGCTTATATAAATACTGGAGTCTCGAGGGCTTCAGGGCCCAAAACCTACTACTCCATCATTTGATCAACTACTGGGACATGGATGCTCGACACTTCATTCTCAATGGGAAAACACTGACACTAGATGTAGAGGATATCTATTTTATTACCGGTTTGTCCCATAGAGGAGAAGTGGCTAGTCTTTGGTCACGGACCGTGGGCGGTGGGATCACTATGCAAGATTACATAGTACGGTATTGTCCCGCCAACACATGACTAGTGGGAAGTCAAGTGCCAATCAACCTCATAACGGATCTGAGTACAAAGATCATTGTGGCTACCCTAGTGTGGATCACGGGATCCAAAGCACTGCATCAGGCATCCAGATCGGTGATGTTCTATGCATCACAATGCTTGCAGCCTACTATATTCGACTGGTGTACTACTCTGTTGGTGTCTATGAAGACACAACTAACGGAATGTAAAGAGGGCAAGGCCAAAAAATTTGGGTATGGTAGCATCCTCTATAGTTTCTTCTTTGAGAGAGTTCTGGGACTTATCCCGAGGGTGGATGTCTCTCCTCACAGTCTCCGAGATCCAGCCCTGACCCGGTGGCCTGAGATACTGACATGACAGGGTGGTGGCCGTCTGGCGTCACCATATACTGAGGAGTTCTTCCACTGGTGGAACCGGTAGGTGATCACTATAGAGGACTATCCCTACGCGAGGATCGACTTCAGATAGGATCGTGACATGCCGTTCGCCCTAGGCACAGCTTTCGGAGACATCGGTGAGTACTCTTTTGGTTTTGTGTTTTTAAATTTTTATGGATTTTTTTATTATAGTTGAAATGCAAAAAATATTTTTGGTGGTAATTTCATGTGCTAATGGGTGACTATTTGCTTGCAGACAAAGGCCCAGTGAGACCAGAGGGCTTCCCGAGACATGGTCATTGGGGTAGAGATGAGGTGGCAGCAGATGTCGTAGCAGGATGAACACTCCAGACGTTGTAGTGCAACTTATCATAGATGTTTGCTCGAGTTCCACTGATAGAGGTGGCCCGACTACCTAAGGCCATGCAGTTCCAGGTAGTGGGAGTTCCCGGGGAGTGGGTGTGGTTGGTGCACCGGATGGCCAACGCGGCACAGTACTACTATGAGACACATCCCGTCGAGGCGGCAGCTAGACCTCCTCGGAGGGAATAGATATCCCAGGGTCTCATCATTTTTTGTATCGATATGTATATTTTTTAGGGCTACGGGCTCCAGTCTTGTATGACACTACCATTTTTGGACATATTTATATATATATACAACTTTGGTTCTCGGTTCTACTATATGTGTGTATGGTACAAATGTATGAATGTCTTTGTATTTATGTGCTCATGATGAATGTGACAAATGCCAATCTAATACATAGTTAGTGTATGCATCATATATATAATTATGACTTCTCGGAATGTGAATATATGTAATTGAAACAAAATGTCTCTCTAAGAGTCATACCTTAAGGAAAATCCGTAGTAACGTAGGGTCTCGTACACAGTACTGCCCATTCAGCTGAGACACAAATATTTGTGAATCCAGGAGGACTTCTAAAGACTGGATGTCATGTGAAATGGCATCCCAAAGTAGCTCAACAACGGCACTATACTCAGCCACATTGTTAGATGTAGGACCGAGACAAGCACCTCCTGAGGACACAACTAGATGGTCAGGTGAAAAGATAACCCAGGCAGCAGAAGCAAGCTGCTGCATATGTCAGCTAGCACCATCCGCGAAACCTAAGAACGTAGGATATCCCACTTACATATGTCAATCAAACAGAGGCTAATCAGCAGACCCGACAACCAAAAAGGCTACCTAGACTATGTACAAAAAAACTATACAATAGTGTACAAAAGTATCAAGCTGAACCATAGGTTCAAGCGTAATACCGCTTGAGGTAGAGCCCATTTCTAGGCTCCTTCAAGACAACTCCCTTGTAATCTTCTAACTCATAAGCTCCTTTTTCCAAGACACGCCTCACAATGTAAGGATTGTGCCACATGGGATTGAACTTACCTGCCCCCAGGGGTTCTTTAGCTTGGTCATACAAGAGTACCAAGTCACCTTCAACATATTGCTGGAGACGGACAGACCTATCATATTGAACCTTGACACGACGCTTGTTAACATCAATGGCCACAGCAACATCTCGACGGTGCTCGTCAAGTTGCTCGAGCTGTACTAAATGTTGCTCAATCTCTGTCGTATCAGGGAGGAGCTCTATGGCTAGTTTGAGCAAAGGGATTTCGCATTCAATCGGTAAAAGTGACTCCACACCATGAACTAACTAGAATGGTGAGAACCCGGTGGAAGTCTTAACTACGATTCGAGATGCCCGCAAAGCAGCATATAACATGATATGCCAATTGGTCTTGCTTTGTTGGATGGTACATTGGAGAATGGTCTTCAAAGACTTATTTACTACTTCAACCTGACCATTCGCTTGAGGATAGTAGGAAGACGAGTGTTCTTGATGAAACCCAAGCTTGAGAGACAAATCCTCCATCATCTTATTTTGAAAGTGACTACCATGGTCAGTGACAATCTCTTTCGGGATACCGAATCAAGTGATAATCTGGTTGAACAAGAAATGGGATGTAGTAGCACCATCGGCTTTAACAGTAGGCATGGCCTCAGCCCATTTGGAAAAATAGTCCACGGCCACAATAATATGATGATGCCCCCCAGCCGAAGCTGGTTTGCAATCCATGAAATCTACCCCCCACTTAGTGAAGGGAACAACAGTGACGACCGGATGGAGGGGCGCTGGATGGGAGTGTATGTTCTGAGAAAACACCTAGCAAGGGTGACATCTCTTCAGAGCGTTAATACAATCTTTAAAGATAGTAGGCCAAAAATAACCTGCTCGCATAATACGCTCGGCTATAGCAAGCCCGGATAAGTGACCGCCACACGCCCACGCATGGTAATCATTAAGTACCCATTCCACTTCTTCGTGAGTCAAACAACGAAGGAGAACAGAATCCTTTCCTCGGCTATACAAAGTGTCACCGACGATAGTATAATCTTTCGTGTGATGTCTCACACGCCGTTGCTCGTCTCATGAATAATGCAGAGGAAACTTCAAAGTTTAGAGATATCTAATGAAATCCCCATACCAAGGGTCCTGGTTGAGATAAGAAATAAGTGTTCATCCACAAAGGAATCTTCATGAATGACATCCTCATCAAGCCGTGGAAGGTCCCACATAAGTTCAGCGAACAACAATGATTTCACCAATTTTGTAGAAGCAAAATCGAGATCAAATTCCTAAAGCATCACAATCCATTTATTATATTTACCCCTGATAAGGCGTCGTGATAGCACGAACTGAAACGGATTGATATGAGCTACAAAAGTGGTTGCTCGAAGCAAAATGTAATGCCGTAACCGTTGGACTGCATGAACAGTCGTAAGTGCCAACTTTTCTACGTGGGTGTACCTTAGTTCGGCATCTACTAAGTTTCGACTAAGATAATAGATAACATGCTCGACAAGCGCATCATCTATCTGAACCAAGAGCATGCCAATAGTCTCTTGAGACGCAGCCACATAAAGAATGAAATATTGTGTAAAGTCCGGCGGACTAAGCACAGGGGCCGATACCAAAGCTTTCTTAATGGCATCGAAAGACTGTTGGGCTTGCTCATCCCAGATCAAAGGTGTGTCTTTCTTCAATAGGCGTGCGAAACCTTTAGTAATACTGGCATAGTTAGCTATAAACCGATGCAGAAAAGTAGCTCTCTCTTGGAGGCTCTGAAGTTGTAACAGATTACACAGAGGAGGCAACTGAAGTATTGCCTCAACTTTGAGAGGATCGACTCTAATACCCTCCTTCGAAACTATGAATCCTAGGAGGCGACCAGTCCTAACAGCGAAGATGCATTTGTTCGGATTCAATCGAATTTTGTAGTGGATACATCATTCGAGAATCATGCAGAGGTGCTTGGGGTGGTCCACTCTCTTGTGAGAATGGCCAGCAAGATCATCCAAGAAAAATTCCATAATCTTCTTAAGATCGTGAAAGGCATAGGTCTTGGCTCGCTGAAAAGTGGCTCCAGCATTTTTGAGGCCGAAGGGCATTTTCCAGTACGCAAAGGTTCCCCATGGACAAATAAATGTCGTTTTATGTTGGTCCGTGGGTTTGATTTGAATCTGATTATAACCTGAGAAGCCATCCATGATTGAAAAAATCTCACTCCCCGCACAAGCATCCAATATTTGATCAATGAATGGCGTGGAGAAGTTGTCTTTTGGACATGCACGGTTCAAATCTCTGAAATCAGTGCATACATGGATCGTTCCCTACTTCTTATCCATAGGAAGGGGGTTTGACACCCATTCGGTAAGGGGAACGGGGTAGATGAAACCAGCTTTGAGCAACTTCTCCACCTCTGCCTTAATAGAAGCTGCCTTCCTAGGGTTCACAGCACGTAAGTGTTGTCGAACCGGTTTAGCATCAGGATACATTCTAATCTCGTGTTCAACAATGCGGGGGTCTATTCCTGGCATCTCCTCAAATGACCAGGAAAAATCTTCCTGGAGTTCAGTAAACAATCCAGTGTAAATATCAATCTCCTCAGGAGTGCAATCGGCACCGGCGTAAACATTCTCAATCTTTCCGGGAGTGTGGGATATGTTGATCGAAGTGGTTGGGGAAATATTGGCCATATTCCCCTCTAAGAAAACATCATGCGACTGCAAAAGAGCCACAGGGTGACCAACCATCTCAACTAGAGTCATCCTAAACTCCTCCTGCTCAATGAGCTCGAGGTTGGGAAGGAAATAAGAGCGATGGTGCATATCTTCCCAAGGCCTCTCACTACCACACATGGCTTCGAGGATAGCTTCATCGGATGGCAAATTATCATCGAGGCAATTGTGAGAGCAAGATGAGTTGGCTTCCCAAACTGGTAGCGTAACGGGATCTTCTTCAACTGTCTGGGAAGAAGAGAGATCCGAATCTGCAGTGGTTTGTTGGATGTGATCGTAAGTGAGCTTCGCTACAGATAAAGGCATAGACATCTCGACATGTGCAATATCTCCAGGCATACAATCATGGATGGAAAAATCCATGGATCATGACAATAGGAATTCTGGAATGGCATACTATTCGAAGGAGGAGGCGCACTGTCGAAAATGGTTCCAATAAAATTCACAAGTGCAAAATGGTTAAAATTTCCCATCAACGAGGGGTACATTCCAACACCTATGTTCCCAGTTGTCGACTAAGAATCAGAAACTTGCGGGACTACTGATCCCATGGATGCTGTGGAAGGAGTGCCAACATAATCTAGCTGATCAATCGTCACAATCTTGCCTTCATGGGGAACGCAAATAACTCGAAATACAATAGACGCGACAGCCTTCATAGCATACATCCAGTTTCGACCCAGTAAAAGGTTGTAGTCGATGGGCGCATCAACCATTTTGACTTCAATAGGAATGGACTTACCTCCCAAGGAGACAACAAGGGAAGGGATAATTCCATGCGGCATAAAAGATATACCGTTGAATGCAGTGAGAGTATTTCTAGACGCGTGTAGAGGAGGAGAGCCAAGAGCTTCCTAACAAGTTAACAACATTACTGATGCGGAAGCACCTTCATCAACCATAGTACGTTTGACAAAGCTCTTAAGAAAAAACACCTGGATTTGAAAATTGACGTGGTAAGGCAAGCGAGGTTGGACATTAGTAGTATCGAACTTGATAACACTAGGACTTCCCCCATCCTGAACTCCTAACACACTCAAAAGGGCATTCTTCTGAGAAGGACAAGCTTGCAAAAATTCAAGAGCCGAAATGGCACATGGGGTTTGGCCTAGATCTTCTACGATGGAGTAGTTCTGGGCTGCTCGAGCATTAGGATTATGCGTGGAGCGCTTGAGAACACCTTTCGGTATCTGCGGCATAATAGAAGGCTTCTCGATATGCAAGGAATTATCAAAAGGAGGGGGAGGCTCATTCCCCAAATTGGGTTGTGGTGCACCATAATCACGTTGACAAGTAGCAACACAAACCTCCGACTAAACCATATTCACACATCCATAACCACTAGTATTGGAAGAATACGTTGTCGTTTCATTAGTAGCATAACCAGTGGTGGGAGCATGTGAAGCCATATTTTGATGATGAGGAAGGGGATCCTTCAACACAGCTGGGATCTGTGCCAAATGCTTTGATGCTTCTTCAATACGAGGACATAAGTGAGTAAGATGATGCTCCCCACAAAGCTTGCAAGGGAATTTCACTTTATGCCTAGGTTTATGATCCTCGCCAGCATTACCTCCTTCCCAAGGAGGGTTGGCATTCTCTTTACGAGGAGTATTATGATTGCTATTGTTGTTGCTTCCATTGTTTCCACCCCTATGATTGTTTCTCCCCTTTTGCTTACCACCGGGTTGCTGGTTACCTGATGGTTTCGTTGATTGCACATTGTGTACATCAGACGACGGAGTGGAAGTGGACAAGGTGTGAACCTGTTTGGGAGTAGACTGGTTTAGTGACAAATTTTGCATTTGATTAGCTACCAAGTATACAGGGCGAGTGCATGCGGACCCCACGATGCCATCGGCATGTGGTCCAGGAACTAACGTAGGCTCATGTCTTGTTCTCGATGCATTAGGAATAATGTCATACAAAATGCTAGACAGAGAATAAAGTAGATCTAACTTCTGGACTTTCAAGATAGCTTGTTCCTCAGTCACAATGCCGGACATTGAAACATCCTTAGCAATGTATGGGAGTAAAGACTTAAGGAACCATTCCAACATGAACTCTGGAGGAATGTTGGCTTTCACTAATCTCTTCCACTGACGCCACTCTTGAACGTGGTCAGAAATATGTGTGGCCTTATTCTGACGGAAGGTGGACAACAACTCAGTACCAGTATCATAACGAATCGGCATTTGAAAATGGTCTAACAAAACCAAAGCAATCTCGTTGAATCCCCTATAGGTGTTTTTGGGCAACTCCACATACCACTTCGTAGCTGCCCCCATGAGGGTGCATTGAAATAGTCGTAATCGAATGGAATCATGATTCAAAGAGTTGGAGGAGCACCAAAGGTGAAACGTCATGACATGATCTCCTGGGTCCTCACCATCTTTCCCTTCAAACTTTGGAATGTCCGAAGGGATCTTGGTAGGGACCGGGGGCCAAGTAGGGTCGTGACACACCAGATCATTCGTGAGGTTTGAAAGATCCAGGAGATTCAAGCGTGCAAGGAACGGGAGCTGCAGATGGAAAGCTTGATTATAAGCTCCCATAAAAGGTTGGTTAAACGGAATTGTGTTGTAGGATGGACCAAAAGCTTGACCATGAGGATTAAACTGCTGATACTAAGGACCTGACGGCCCATAAGCTTTCCCATGGCGATAAGATTGATAACCCCCCCCTGGCTGACCCATTTGAGAGTAAGCAAGTTTATGCGTGTTTTGAGCACCATATTGGGGTGGTGGGTGATACTAGTGGCCAGCACCGACTGTGTTGTAGTAAGGGTTGCCAGCATGAGTATGGGGCATGTATGTACTATTCATAGTGGGAACTGTGTTGTATTGACCGTAAATGTATGGTATGTTCCCACCCCCAATATTAGGATTAGTTTGAGCAGTCGTGTGATGGCCATAAGCATGAGAAGTATTCCCAGCTCCAATATGGGCGTGACTAGTAGCAGGGTTGGTGGTGTGATGTCCATGTGGATAGGAAATATTCCCACCCCCTACATTAGCATTACTAGTGGTGGCAGTGGACGCAAAAGTATGTGGTATGTGTCCACCCCCGTGGTTGGGAGGAATGGTATCATGTGCAAAGTAGTCCTGGGTTGACAAGTAGCGACATGTGTATTAGGTGGTGGATGGTGAGTCATGTTTCGAACAACATTCCGACTAGGTTGGGTATTCCTAGGAGGTGGTCACGTTCCAACATTAGCATGGTTAGGAATTTGACCAGTCCCCATACTATGTGAGTGGGTGGACAATGTGGTGCCCCCAGCTAGGGTACTGCCCCCAGTGGGTATAGTATGGCTAACACTTTGACTAGTGCTAGCATAAGTTCCAACCGTAGTGGAAGGTTCGATAGTAGTGTGACTAGGCATACCAAAAGAGAGTGCGGTGGGGTTGACCATAGGGCTAGTATCATCATGAGTCTCAGGTCTCCCGTATCTATAATTGCGTGGAAACAAAGGAACGAAAGGCTCATCCTGTTCTTCCTCCTTGGGTAAGTCGGGCATTCCATAAAGATAGTTATCCGGATTCGAAGGATCAAATGGATCCCGGTCAAGTGGATTAGGCCAAATAGAACCAGGTTGAGTCTCAGGTGGATCACCTCCCCAATCCTCATGAGGAGTCTGGGGATCGGAAGTATGTTCAACTCTACCCGAAGGAGTAGAAGGGTCTTGCCCAATATCAGGATGTGCAGCCATGTAGTCCTCAACATAATTCATGTAAGAATACGAAGACTCAGAGGGAGCCCTCCGGCGTCCTCTAGTAATACGACATGTAATCTCGACTAGCTTTAAACTAGCCAAACGACGGGACCGGCGGAGAGTAGGGCTCCGTGCCACGTTCTCTCCGGAGAGAGACACATCGTCTCCTAAAGGCCAACTATCGATAAAAAATAGTAAATAAAAAGCACACACCTAAAGAAAATACAGCCAAGAGCAGACAAACAGAGTGGCTAAATGAGCTCTTGACACTAGAGCTAGTATGTCTCGCCTAGGAGAGGCTTGCGACTCCCAAATTATAGCCGGAGGTAACAGAATCAGTTATAGAGACACCCAGGCTTCACTATGTCGACAAGGTCAAGTCCACTGCACGAACCGAACCGTGTTGTCCAATCCCTATCTGACTCAGGACACAAACAGCATAACCACTGCAAGTACCCTATGCGGTACCTAGGTAAGGAAACTATGTTCACTGCAATATAACCAATGCTCAGGGGAATAGTCGCAAGTGGGACCCGTCATATGGGAAGGGTAGCTAAGCTCGAAGCACAAGAGGACAAACCTCCGATACCCCCAGACATGAACAAATCTTGGAAATATCTCCCATGTTCAGCCGGTATCAGAGGGATATCTCCTCAACCAACCTCCCATGACCTCGTGCTTAACTCTGGATTGAGTAGAGCTTCCTGAGAACACCGATCTATACTATGGATTCCTCGACTCCCTAGTCAGACACCTAATGTTTCGTTCAGTAGTCTTGGATTGTTAACTCACAATGATCTATTCCAACACTGTAAACCTATGCTAGTTGGTGTACCCTATAAATAAAATCAGTCTAATCAATTTTATGATTAAGCGTTAATTTTAGTGGCTGTGATTACTTAAGGGATATGGTCGTGAAACTAGTGATGTGTAGACTCAATAGTATGAAACATTGTCCAATCCTACACTCATCTATCCAATAAAACAATGTCACTAATATGCAAAATCAACCAACAATTCCGAAATAAATATGCAAACTTTATCTTTTCAATGCACAAGCAGAACCTAAAATGAAGGAAACAAGCACTCAATGCAAAATGCAGTACATGGAAATAAAATATTTTTGTATTTTCTCTTATAAACAAAAAGGAAAATGCAAAAACTAAATGAATATTTTTGTATTTTTTCAATATATATGGAATGAAAAAATGCAAGCAAAATCCTACTATTCAGTCACTGAAGTGTCGAGAAGATCACTAAGACAACCCAGAAGATCCTAAACAGCAAGACTCAGCCAAAGGAAAGAGCTCCAAAGGAAAGAACCAAGAGGTTAAAACCAAATATTGGTAAAAAACAAAGAAGGCTCAACCAAGAGAAACGAAGAGATCCAGTCACAACCAAGGCATGAAACAGTCAAGAAAGAGGCCAACAAAGACTCAGGAACCAACCAAACTCACCCAGCAACAACCAATAGCCATAAACCAACAAAAGCCGGAGTTACACGTTATTGTCGAAGGAATCCCTGTAGGTACCCGTGAGCAGTAGAGTAAACATAGGCGGGTATACGCGGGCAGAACTAAGCCAACCCACGCGTGAGAAAAGCAAATGGTCAAATAAATAGTCTAGAGGCTCAAAAAAGAAAGTTTTCTACAGTGTATCTTAATGGCCAATCAGTGACACAGAGCTTCGATAAACAACAACTCTAATTATGGACTAATGCTCAAAAAATTTCCCAAACATGGATGTTTTCCCCAACGGAGTCGCCATTTCTGTATTGGAGAAAACTCACTATGGCTTGGGAATACCACAACAGTGTTAGGAACCTATGTAAACCCTTCTCTTTACTATGTTAGTATATTGTTGTTGGACGCATATGCTTTGTAAGTCGTCCCGTAGTATTTGTTGATCCGTAGTTTATATTAGCCCATAGTATTGACCCATAGTATTGGACGCATATGCTTTGTAAGTCGTCCCATAGTATTATATGTCCCATGGTTTTGACTCATGGTATTGGGCATAGACTTAGTATATAAGTGTGTGTTGAGGTCATTGAAGGCACCGTGAAGTTAATTGTATTGAGCTTGCTCAAAGGAGGTTGCCCCCTCGAAGTGGCCCGTGATCAATATAAAAGTGATTATGTTCTATTATTTCTGCTATTTCGCATATTCTTATTAATTAATTGTTGCAGGTGCATCTCATATGGTATCAGAGCACTTTTCTTGGCACAAGTGGGAATTTTTTTTTTCTTTTTTTGGGAGGCGACTTTCAGATCAATTTCTGAAACTTTCTGCACAAAATCAGAAGAAACCGATTGCATATCTGAATTCCTCTTTCACAAATACGCAGTTTCAAAAAAACAATCATCTCATTTGGAGTTCTAAAAGTGGAGATATCGCGGATTTAAAATCAGCAATTTTTCAGAATTTCGGTGACGACCGAGAAAATTGCGATGAGAAAATATTTTGACCGAGTGCCCATATTTCTATTCCGCTTTCAAGGGTAGCAGCAGAGTGGTTGTTCCAGTTCCAGAAACATGCTATAATAGCGATTATGAGCAATATAGATCCGGTTTTTGAACATTGGGTGGAATCTCTGCCCAAATTTTTTCTGTTGCAGGTTCGGATCTGGGAATACTCCCCATCCGCTTAACTGTGGGAAGTACTTGGGAATAAACCCTAAAACTCATTGTGAGGAGTACCACAAGAACCCCAAAGTAGCTAGCCATTGAGAGGACCTGCCAAGCGAAAAGGGCAACGACCCCTACCTGATTGACTAGTTCCCACCCGTGAGGTAAACCAAGAGCTGTCGTTTGTGGCAAAGCGGTTATCAGTTTTACCTGAGCCGTGGAGTGAGGGGTACTGCCCCAATACGCAAGCCGTCAGACAGCATTGGTGGCCGAGTGAAACCCCTGAACTGTTAGGAAGCCGCACATACCTGGGGTCCATATCTACTTTCAGCTGAACTATTGTCGATCACTACTGCACCGTTTCAACTCCATTTTGCAAGCCATTCCAGATCCAACCATTTTCAATACATTCGACGATGTTCCAAATTCCTTCTGAGTCGTAGCTGCTCCAGTCTGGAAAAAAAAAAAAGAAGAAGAAGAAGAAACCGGGTTATGGTCGTCACCCGTGTAGGAGCACACACCATGGAGGAAGCACTTGCAGCGATCCAAACCAAACTCCAAGATTTGGATGAAAAATTTCTCAGCCTCCATCTTCAGCATTCAGCCATGAACAATACCAGACAGCCATAATCTTTTGCAGCCACCGGGTTCTCTGCTTCTAGCAATTTTCATGGACCGAAGCTTGATTTTCCTCGCTTCAATGGTACTGATCCGACTGGATGGATATACAGAGCAGAACAATATTTCAGTCTGCATAATACTTTTGATGTTCAGAAAGTTCCACTTGCATCCTTTCATTTGGAATAGGAAGCCCTTCAATGGTACCGTTGGTACATCAAAGCTCATCCCGAGCCAAACTGGACAGATTTTTTCCAACTCATTTTGCCACGATTTGGTCCTAGTGCTTTTGACGACTTCATAGGAGCACTCACTAAACTTCACCAAACTGGCACAGTGAGAGAGTATCAGATGGGATTTGAGAAACTAGACAATCACACAGAAGGCTTGTCTGATGAATTCTACAGGAGTTGTTTTATCAGTGGTCTCAATGATGAAATCCGCTCAGAGGTCAAAATATTTTGTCCCAACACAATGATGGAAGTCCTAGGGTTGGCTAAGTTGGCCGAGGACAAGATCGCAGCTCAACAACGCTCCAAGCCCACCTTTGTTCCCTTCAGAAATATGGGTTCCCAACGACCTCCCATCACGCCTGCTCCTCAACCAACTCCTATCAAGCATTTGTCTGAAATAGAAATGCAGGCACACCGAGAAAAAGGGCTTTGCTATAATTGTGATGAGAAATTCACTCGGGCACATAGATGTGTTCAACAAAAGCTCTATCTCTTGGATGTGGATTCTCCGCCTGACTTAGAACTTGGTGAAGAAGCTACATATACAGTAGATGATCCGGTCGACATACAACACCCGCCTGTTGACACCCCATCTCTGGACGACCCATCCGAGATCTCTCTCCATGCTGTAACCGGTGTCACCACCCCACAAACAATGCGGGTCAGGGGATACTTCAAGAATCTCCCTCTTACCATACTCATTGATTCTGGTAGCACTCATAACTTCATTGACCCTCGAATTGCCAAACAGGCTGATTGTTTTGTCCATCCTTGCTCCAACTTTGAAGTCATGGTTGCCAATGGGGGCACCTTACCTTGCAAGGGGAAGTGTCACAATGTGCGTATCTCTATGGAAGATTATAACCTATGCTCTTACATGTTTTCCTTGCCCTTAGGCGGATGTGATGTGGTTTTGGGCGTTCAATGGTTACGCACACTTGGCCCCATCTTATGGGATCTTGCTGAACTTTGGATGCAGTTTAAAGTCAACGGGGCACAACACAAATTTATGGGCTTACAACCAGGGTCTCTCTGCATCATCAGTTCACATCGCCTGGAAAAAATCCTTAAGAACAATTCACATGGTGTCATCGCTCAGCTCAATTCCATTCAGTTGCACCCATCAACAGTCTCCACTACTTCCTTGGATAGATATGCAGGTATCTTTGCTGAACCAATGCGCTTGTTACCTTCACGTGACCTTTCCGGTAAGAATTTAGCCACATCTACCTCTCAGCAGGAAATGATGGCTATTTTGCATGCAGTACAAAAGTGGCAGCCATACCTATTAGGGAATTATTTCTGCATCAAGACTGATCTCCCGAGTCTGGAAAATTTTCTGGAACAATGGGTCTCCTCCCCAACACACCTGAAATGGGTTATCCAACTCATGGGTTATCCCTATGTGATCACCTACAAGAAGGGTAAGGACAATATGGTGGAAGATGCTCCTTCTTGCACAATTGATGACCCAGTTTCTCTTACAACTCTTTCTCTGCTTGTTCCAAATTGGGTGCAATATGTTCAACAGGGCTCTCTCTTCTATGAACTCCATGCTTCTTCATCAACAGGGCACTCTGGGTTCTGCAACATGTATGACCGAGAACAATGTAACTTCTTTTGGCAGGGACTAAAAATGACAATTCAACAGATGGTGGCTGACGATGATACTTTCCAAGTCAACAAGGGTGAAAGGACACTCCTTTCAGGATTGCTCAAACCCTTGCCCATCCCTACACAACTTTGGCCAACTATTTCTATGGATTTCCTAGCAGCGCTCTGGTGGTACAATACCACATCTCACAGGACACCATATGAAGCGGTCTATGGAAAAACACCGCCAGTTCTTCTTCCATACACCCTTAGCAGCTCCCCAGTTCAGGAAATTGACTCAGTTCTTCGAAACCGTGATCAGATTCTTCTCATTCTACAGGACAATCTTCACATGGCCAGAATTCGCCTGAATCAACAAGCCGATCAACACCGTTCTGAGCGCATTTTCCATGCAGCTGACAGGGTTCTTCTTCATCTACAGCCTTCCAAGCAATCCTCCTTGACACTCCAAAGGCGTCAGTGGCATGAAATGCAACCCGAGGATGTTACTGGGGAACCACTCCTTCAGCTTCTGCAGCAATTTCTCCAACCAAAGCTTTGAGGACAAAGCTTTTTCTAAGGGAGAGGGGATGTTAGGAACCTATGTAAACCCTTCTCTTTACTATGTTAGTATATTGTTGTTGGACGCATATGCTTTGTAAGTCGTCCCGTAGTATTTGTTGATCCGTAGTTTATATTAGCCCATAGTATTGACCCATAGTATTGGACGCATATGCTTTGTAAGTCGTCCCATAGTATTATATGTCCCATGGTTTTGACTCATGGTATTGGGCATAGACTTAGTATATAAGTGTGTGTTGAGGTCATTGAAGGCACCGTGAAGTTAATTGTATTGAGCTTGCTCAAAGGAGGTTTCCCCCTCGAAGTGGCCCGTGATCAATATAAAAGTGATTCTGTTCTATTATTTCTGCTATTTCTCATATTCTTATTAATTAATTGTTGCAGGTGAATCTCAAACAGACAGATGACTACCAGAAATCTACTCAATTCTCAAAGCAATGCTATTATAAATGACAATGTTAAAATAATGAAGAAACGTAACCAACCTCGATCCAACGTTTGATGTAGATCCCCATTGGAGCTTTCAATCCACGCACATCCAAGCACTTGTAATATGCAAATTAGTCTTGACAACCAATATCTAACAAGTACATGTGATATATAAATGAAATTAACATTATCAATAACAATGGTCCATAATATCATAAGCAAATGTAACCCAATGCATAATAAACAACATTCACACCATGAATGGACGAGAATATGAGTATTTCTATTAATGAACAAGAAGAAGTACAAAGTGATACGACCTCTCGCCGATAACCAATCTGAACCAAGATCTAAATCAATCCACTTGTGCCTCCACCACTTCAATCCTCCATGAATGGAAAACTCAAACTAGAGAGGAGTTTGGAAAGTGAACATAAATGGTTCACAACTACAAGGATCAATGAGTGCAGACTCAAGATAAAAAAAAAATCCACTAGAGTGACTTTACTATTCTCTTCTTCCTCCCGTCCATAAGCCATATGTGCTCAATATATAGTCCTCTCAAAGGTAGGTGAAAGGACTCATCGAGACATTGCTTGGGTAGATGGAGAGCCAAAGGTCACCCAATGACCACTTTTTGGGAGTAAAAAGTAATTAATAGTGGTTTTTACCATTTTACTTGATACCCGCGGGCTATAGGGATGCAATTCACGGGTACGCATGCTATAGTGATGCAACATGCGGGTAGGAACAAAAATAGGGCAAACTAGTATCACTGAAGGATAAAAGTTGATCTGAGTCACTAAAAAGGATCCTACAGGCCAAAGAATGCTGATGCTCACATGGTGGAAGATTTCTGTGTAACAAACATATGGAATTCTGATAGAATATGTAATGAAATATCCGCAATCAAGATAAAACATTAGGATTGCAAGGATTGTATATATCTTATATTTTCTAAAATATTTTAATGAAAATTGACAAAACATGTAAACAACTAGTTGATCCCTATTGCAAACCACCACTAGGATAGCTATGCATGCCTTTGTTCCCAGATAACACATAGAGACCAGAATATCCACAGATTTCATTCTTATAAATAATCTCAAGAAACAATTAAGAACCAAACTTTTGAAGTTGAGTTGGCTTAAGTCACCATAAATGATAGATAACTAATTTTGGTAAATAACATCTGGAAACATTAAGAGCCAATCTTTTCAAATTGAATTTTCTTAATTCACTATATTTGATGGACACCAGATAATATAAGAAAAAATTAACTGGGTTAAGCTTGTTTGGTTTTAGATTAACTGTAGTAATCTATGGGTGGTTTGAGAACTGTTTTATGCCCTCATTTTGTATTTATAATTAATATTGAAAAGCAACAAAAACTTTACAATTTTAAATTTCTATTCATCTTATTCAAGTCCGGCAATTACTTCCCATGAATTTCATGTTTGTACCCTTTTCCTTTCTGGAAATATTCTTGGTAAATGTAATGGTTGTTAATTTAAAAGATCAAATTCTTTAAGTTGTTATTCGTGTGCTAGGTCACATGGTCCGTGCAACACTTCAAAATTCAGTGAACCTAAAAAATTTACTCTGGTTCAATTAGGTTCCTCTAACCTCAATTCATATTCAAACCTTAAGGGAATCCTTGGAGTCAAATCTCAACCAAATGGTGAACTTGGAAGCGAATTTGGGTTCTTTATTAGCTTTTTTCATTTTTTATAAGTTATAAAGAAAATTATGTTAACACTAGTGTGGGTTACATAGAATCCTAACCACATTTTTTTGTTCACTTCTCACTCAAGCACCCTACCTCTATTTCTCAAGCCACCAACCTTCTCTCCATTCTCGTCAGCCATCAATATTGTAATTTCCTGATGCCATCTATAGTATCAAAATATGTACTTACTTTAAAATTCAATTTTGACCCTCCAACACCACAGCCAGATGGACCGTATGCCCTCTAGGTCAACAACCCACAAACCATGGAGACCTCTTTTGTTTCACCTTGGGACCATTGCTGTGATCAACCTAGAGGGGATTTTCACTCAAGTTGTATCATGTAGCAAATGACAATGCCCTTGATATTTGCACCAAGAGTATCGAGGTGGTTATAAGCCAATATGGGGGAGATGTTGTCACATTTGTCACGTTAAAAAAAATTACACATGAAGAAATTGGATCCCTCTCAATGTTTAATAGATCCAGGTTTAAGATGGATCTAAGTTGGTTTTAGCTTGATCTCCTCTTAATGAAATGCCCAAGCAGCCATGCAAATAGTTTGGGCCATGTAGCATCATTATTTGGCATGGTTCCCTGTATCTTAAATATGGGCAGAGCACTTAAGAATGTTTTTCATTTGAATCCCATTGTAGTTGTGTTCTTGGTTAAGCCTTATGACCTATGGATGCCAAGTTTGGTGTTTCTCAAACCTAGGATATGCTCTTTATCTGGATTTGAAAGACCTGTTCAAGGTTAAGAATTAAGTTGAAGTCCCTACTGGAAGGAAATGGGAGTTCTATACATATTCACAATCTCACAACATTAAATGTTAAAACATATTTACATTGTACATGAACCAGTTAGTACAGAATAATATTGCAAAAATGTGCCAAAAAGTTTAGAGAAAACAAATATAAAACCCAATTACTTAGTCTTAATGGTTTGAAGTCTTTTGTATATGGTACTGTTCACAATCTAAGAACTAGAAGTCTTTATTTTCATATTTATGTTAACTTTGTTTCGTTTGAGTTCTCTCTTTCCAAACCTGTCCTTCTCTCCCTTTCCTTCTTTATGGATATTGAATCACAGGGAGAAACTTTTACTTGGATGTTCTTTGGATTGGATGTCTCTGTGTTGCAAGCTAGATACAAAAGCCAGTAACAGTGGTTACCAGGGATATCTTGGTTGCTGGTTTTTTCATCCTGAAACATTATTACTCTGACATGTTTGGCCTCCTTATATGTCCAAGGTCGCCCGCTTGTAGATTTATAAAACCTCAATGTGGCTTTGGTGAGGTCTTTTTTATTAATTGATGACTTAAGGTCTGTATCAACATTTTTATTTGTGACCTCATTTCTTGTCATTGACCATGCACATGGTGGGGTTTGTAAACTCATTATTCACTAGGTTCTGTCATCTCTGGAATCTAGGTAGCTTAACCTAAGCCCCTGAGAATCTTTGCATTAGAAGCCTCACTACCTTGTGTTCTTGGTCAAGAGTTGTCACCTATTGATCACTAGTATGGTGCATCTAGAACCCAGGATCCATATACTCTCTACTTTCACAAGGCTTTCCAATTTAAGTCATCACAGTTTTTGTATCTACATATAACATTTGTGAAAATAACATGTAAAACAACTACAAAGTATGGATTCATATTCAAGAAAAGCATCCATAAAAATGAAAACAAGCAAATATAATAATAATTTATTAGTAAAAACTTTATAACAATTTAGAGTCCGTTAACAAATCCTCCATCACTAGTTGACAAGATGGAAGTAGGAGCCCGACCTTTGAAAGAGAATCAATTCAAGTATTCATTTTTTTGAACACATTTGAAGGAACTCAGAAGCTATTAGAAAACCTATATACTACTTGCCTCTACAAGAACATGCCTATTTGTCCTATTATGTTTAACTAAATTCTGCAAGGCACATATTGCCATCATTTGCTTGTCTTCTATGGGTTTATCCTTAAGTATGATAACCAGTGCACATCAAGTTGACGCAGGATCAATTGTCTGAGCTACTCCATCATGATGGAAAAGATCATAAAGAAAAAGAGTAACTAATAATATGTCAAGTTTGGTTATATTTTTGGTTCAATAATAAATTGTGATAGAGGTACCTTTTTCAAAGCTATTTGCATCTTCCTCATATGCAAATAGTGACTGCATAAAAATAGGGTTAACATTGTGTTCTCCTCTTACTTCACGACGTTATCTTGAAACCGTAATAGATTTAGGATTCCTACCAACTATATCTAGGTTTCCTTGCCAGTCACCTTATATCAACAAAATCAATATTTTATGGATCATGGGGCTTTTCTCCTTTTCACAACCTGGAGTTCCCTGCTCATCTAAGTGTTTTTTCTGCTCAAAATGTTGTTTTTCCTACATATAACCAATCCAAGTTGTTTAATTTTGACAAGATACTATCCAAAACTTTGAGAACATCCATGTGAGATGGTGGACAGTGTCCACCTATCTTAATATTTATACATGTATTCTAGTCTTTTGGAACTAGCTTATACCTGGTCCCATGCAAGTATTTCCGTTAGGAAAAAGGTCTATCCATGGGATAACTTATGGAAAAATAGAGAAAGAGACATTTACTCCTTGAGTCTTTCTTGGCACTTATATTGTTGTATTTTGTTTTAAAATAATGTAAGCTTTTTATTTATTTATGGCAGCCTATAGGTAATTGGACTGCTTGTAACATCAAATAGAGACCAAAGAACCAGTTTGTGGAAACCATTGTTGGTTTTGACACAATATGTAAGGTATTGTAACATGTTTCTCTGGCTTGTTTTGTTGATTTCATATACATATTCCATTGCTTGCAAAGCTGTAAAAGACAAGGATATAATAACATGTTATTGGTTCCATTGAAATGGTGATGTTCCATTAGAATCGTTTATATGTTTGCAGTAAAAGCGCAATTTTTTTGGCATTAGATTTTTTGGTATTAGAGTTTTGTGACAACCTTGAAGATCTTGATGAAGGTGTTTACCCCACCTATGAAAAGTGGTTGCATCACACCCTCCACAGATACCAAGGGAGTGTTTACATTAGGGTGGAAGTAGGCTATGTCAAGGATAGATCCTCATGTCAAGACTACCCGAATGCTCCAGATCCTTCCACTTATTAAATTTTTTAACTTGCTAGGAATTACCAGGTTTATAGGGCCTGCATAATATATCAGCCCTGCTGTATAAAATGTCACTGTTTGCTGGTGAAACGGGTTCAAAAACCCTCTAGCAAGCTTCTGATGAGGATAACCAATTTCAAATACTATTTATGGGTCAAATATGCTTCTCATTTACTCTTATTAAATCTGAGGATGCTGCTGTTATAGGTCTGAAATATTGATCAAATAGGGCCAGAGTAACCATGTTTCGGCATCACAAAGGATCCAGCAAGACACCAATCGAAAAATTCTTTTCAACCTGAATGCACTTTTCAAATGTGGATGTAATGGTATGGCTGCCTGAATAATGAAATAAAATCTTAATGAACTAAGTGAACTCTCAATAACGGTTGTTTGACTTTGTTAGTAGGTGCCAAGTGATATGATAAACCACAGCTAGACACTCCTGCTAGTTTTTCAGAAATTTCAATCTGATCTAGGATCTTAACTGAGAGAATAACATGTACAACATATCTACAACATATCTACAACATATCAATCATGGACACAATGATGTAATCACACAAGAGACATAGAGTTTACTTGGGGAAAACCATAAAGGTGAAAAACCCCAATAACTTCCTCAGAGATAGATAGAGCAATGATACATCCCAAGTACAAGAGATAGTCCTCCTAGCAGTAGCTTCTCCTCCTCCACTAGTGCGCCACTCTCCAATGAGTGTGTGAGAAATAAATAGAATGGTAAAAAAGAGTGCCTCCCGCACTCTGTTTACACTTGACTTGACTTGCCTAATAACCTTTACTAGGTCGGCCTCAACATAACCACATAACACAATGCTGACAGGGCTACCCCATCAAGGTGGTCTAATAACCCATAAAGTATAAGTAATGACACTTACAATATAAATGACGACACTTTCGTATAGAGGAATAATAACATCTCTATAGGAATAAAAACACTTCCATATAGAGGAATAATAACATCTCTATAGGAACACAATATACATAGGTGAAATACATTCCGAAGTTACATATACATCAACACTCCCTCTTAACTAGGAAGGTATTTCTCGACACAAATCTGCTAGCACAAGTCTTCTTCTCTGGATCATCATCAACGAATCATCATTGTCGAATCATTGTCATCATCTATGCTTCTGCTATCTCAATCAATCTCCGATCTACTTGTCATAGGAAGGTCTACAGAGCCAGTCCTTTTTCATACTGGATGTAGGCCCACCACCTGTAGGTCTTCATCATCATTGGACATACTGTGGAATCCTCAGGACTAATTACGTGCATCAACAAAACTTCGAAAGAGCATCCCAGGCATGTTGATCTATATGTAACTTCAAAATGTCTTTCACATATATGTATATTGTATTCCTATAGAGATGTTATTATTCCTCTATATGGAAGTGTCGTCATTTATATTGTAAGTGTCATAACTTATACTTGATGGGTTATTAGACCACCTTGTTGGGGTCATCCCTGTATAATTCATGTGGGTCAAAGGGGTATTAGAGCACCCTATTGGGGGTCGGCCATGTGGGTCAAAGGGTTATTAGAGCACCCTAGTGGGGGTCAACCCAGTCAGCATTATGTTAAGTGGTTAAGTTGAGGCTGACCTAGTTGAGTAAAGGTCAAGTCAAGTTAGTGTATAAATAGAGAGTGTGTCTCTCTCATTTTACACATTCTATTCTCTCACTCACAATTGGGAGAGTGGCGCACTTGTGGAGGAGGAGGCTCTGCTGCTAGGAGAAGAATAACTCTTGTATTCTAGTTGTATCATTGCTCTATCTATCTCTGAGGAAGTTATTGGGGTTTTTCACCTTTATGGTTTTCCCCAAGTAAAATCTGTGTCTCTTGTGTGCTTGCATTATTGTGTCCATGATTGATATGCTGTAGATATGTTGTACATGTTGTTCTCTCAGTTAAGATCCTAGATCAGATTGAAGTAAGTTCTGAAAATTTAGCATGGTATCAGAGCTAGCCTGAAAGAAGGCATGATATGGCATGTATGACATTTGTTGCACTTATGATGCTAGGGATTGATATAGAAAAAACCATCATCGTAGAACTTTCACAATAAATCCGTTTTGGAGAAGTTTTCGGATCAGAAAATTTTACAGGTCGAATATCAGATCCCCATGTAGCTTATGTCCAAAGGAAAACCTCTAATTCGTTGTACTTTGTGATTTATGATCTATACAATATAGGGTTTCTGCCTCTTCCAGATCTGAGTCAAAATTAGGTGACCTTGGAAAAAAGGTCATAACTTCGGCTAGGAAGCTCCAAATGAAATTTCATAAAATGTGACAGGTAGTGCATAGACTGTACTATCTCAAGAAAAAATTTCGGAGGCCGAAGTTGAACCAGTGACACGTGGAATGCCGTATAAGTTCGCTATCCTGTTTTATCCCATAAAACGTTCACGTTACGACACTTGGCATAACCCTCTCTTAGAGAATCCAATTGAGGTCAGAACTGTCGGTATGGAAATATGACAGGTCGGGATATCTCAGGAAACATTTTCAGACCCTGTGGATTGAAAAGTCCAGAGTTACACCAGAAACAATCAACTACATATTTCTGTCAAAACATAATTATTTTTGAGCACCTTCATTCATGGCTTCCTGAATTTAGGGTTTCGGATAAAGTTGGAATTTTTGTAATCGGAGACTACGGCTGAATGCTACTCATCAAAATCAAAATTTAGAGACCAAGATCAGAATTTTTTGTTGGTCAGAAGGCCGGGCTTGATCAGACCCTAGTTCGGGACTTTGATCAGAAAAGTAGAAAATTAGGGCTTCCGCAAAAATGGGAATTTTTTAAATCTGTGACCACAGCTGGAAGCTCCTCATAAAAATAGAAGCTTAGAGATTTGTATCAAACCTTTGGATTGGGTTAATCGTAGAAGAAGTTGGATTGGTCACCTGCATAAGTGAAGAAGTTCCTGTTTCAGAGGGAGATGAGGCTAAGGCCTTACATAAGAAGATTACAAGCGATCTTGACAGGTATGACTCATCGAGGTATGTCTCAAGATTTGTTCATGTTTAAGTTTATGGTATGTTTGTCTTCATGATTATTATGGTTAGTACAATCTTGATTTGATATTTGTCGTATCACCTTAACAAAATTATGAATGCATGATAGAAGATATTCATTGGTTAGGGTGTTGACACTTATGATTGTACTAATGCATTATGGTGTTGTATGAGGTTTATGTTGTTTTCTAACATAAAAGGTACACCAAGAAAGACAAATCATGTTCTACTTCAAGAACATATGATCATGGTGACATGAAGACAAAGATTCATCCATTGTCATGGATCACATAGAAGATCTACTTACGAGGTATGTATAACTTGGTTCTACAATGGTTAACTTATGAGACATGCAGGTTACTAGCACAAGTCACTGAAGAGAACCAGAAGACATTATGCAGGTATGTTAGACATATCTAGCTAGCATGCTAATCCATGTTTATTTTTCCTATATCAAGCTAGAATCCTACCTTGTGTTAGGATCTTATACTGTTGTGTTGTTGATAATGATTATTCATGAAGTCATAGGATTGAATAGTCATGGTTGTATACATATTATGTTTCTTACCATAATTGATGATATGACTAACCAGAAGAATCTTGAAGGTATAGGTTTGAGTAATCACGGGTTTATGCATTGATGATTTAACTAATTAGAAGAGTCCTATGATCAAATAAGAATATGCATGAGTAAAAGAAGACTTCTTTGAAACCTTGAATACTAATGTTTATTATCTGTGAATGATCATGACTATACATGTTTAAGACTATTGTGTAATTATGTAACTGGCCAAGAGCTCAAGGCCATGGCCCCACAAGTAAAATTTGTAAGATTTACTTTCTAAGTTGTAATGGTTGAATATAGACCTAGGAGATTGAAGATTTTAATGCAACTAAACGACGGGGCAAGAATTCACTAGGGAATTGAATATGAAGAGGCATTTGCACCAGTTGCAAGGTACACCTCCATTAGAACCATTATGGCACTTGCATCTATGATGAAGTGGAAATTAAACCAGATGGATGTAAAGACAACCTTCCTGAATGGTGTGATTGAGGAAGAAGTGTATATAGAACAACCTCAAGGATTTGAAGTTGAAGATAGAAGAACCCATGTATGCAAACTGAAGAAGGCCTTGTATGGGTTGAAGCAAGCTCGCAGAGCTTGGTATGGAAGAATTGATAGTTTCTTTACTAGCTTGGGATTTACCAAAAGTAAAGCTGATCCTAACCTTTATCTCAAGGTTATGGATGATGAACCTGTCATATTGTTGTTGTATGTGGATGATCTATTTCTGACTGGAAATGAGAAACAGATTGTTGAATGCAAGAAGAAGCTCTCTGCAGAATTTGAGATGAAAGATCTTGGTTTGATGCATTACTTCCTAGGACTGGGAGTGTGGCAAGGCTCAGAATGAATATTTCTCAACCAAGGAAGGTATGCTGTGGAAATCTTGAAGAGATTTGATATGTTGGAATGTAAAGCCATGGCCACTCCTATGGATTCCAACTTGAAGTTGTTAACAGTTGACTCATTAGAGTTAGTCGATGTAACTCTGTATAGGAAGATTATTGGGTCATTAATGTATCTAACGAACACTAGGCCAGATATATGATTTGTTGTAAACACCTTGAGTCAATATCTAGTGGAACCTAGACATGTTCATTTAATTGCTGCAAAGCATGTGATGAGGTACCTGAAGGGTACGATAGATTTTGGTCTATGTTATCTTGGAGATCATGACTTCAGATTGTATGGCTACACAGATGCTGATTGGGATGGAAGTGTATCAGACAGGAAGAGCACATCATGAGAATGTTTTTGCCTAGGATCTGCCATGATCTCGTGGTTTAGCAGGAAGCAGTCTAGTGTGGGTCTCAGTATAGTTGAAGCGGATTATATAGTTGCTTGCTCTGCTAGTTGTGAAGTAGTATGGCTTCGGAAATTGTTATCAGGATTGCTTGACTTAGAGATGGACCCCACTGTGATCCTTTGTGACAACTAGAGTTGTATCAAGATGACAGAGAATCTAGTGTTCCATGATAAGTCAAAGCACATAGAGATCCAATATTTCTGTCTCGAGTAAAGTTTGAGTATTTCCGAGACAAGCTTGGTGTGATTCAGAAAGACCCTCCTCGAAAGGGGGAGTGATGGGATCACTGATGATGAGATTACCTGCATCGACAGAAAGGTCGATGATGTGGATACCTGTATTGATGATGCCGACGATGAGGTCGATGAGTGGTACTTAGAATTGGTCTAAGATGATGAGGGAATTGTATCATCCCTAGACTTCGGTCCCTGGATTGATCCGTAGACATATGTCTTCGAGAAGTGGTCCCTGGTGGACGAGAGGGATTGCATCATCCCTGGACTTAGGTCCCTGAATTGATCCATAGACATCTGTCTCCGAAAATTAATGATAGGATTGCATCGTCCCTGAACACTTGGTTCAAAATGTACGTGACTGGATTGCATCATCCATAGACATGAGACTTGTCTAAAATTGATAAGGATTGATCATCCCGGAAGTAGATATGGATTGCATCGTCCATAGACACGAGACTTGTATAAAATTGATAAGGATTGATCATCCTGGAAGTATATCTAGATTGCATCATCCATAGACATGAGACTTGTCTAAAATTGACAAGGATTGATCATCTTCGAAGTAGATATAGATTGCATCATCCATAGACATCAGACTTGTCTAAAATTGATAAGGATTGATCATCCTGGAAGTAGATCTAGATTTCATCGTCCATAGACATGATACTTTTCTAAAATTGATAAGGATTGATCATCTTGGAAGTAGATCTCGATTGCATCGTCCATAGACATGAGACTTGTCTAAAATTGATAAGGATTGATCATCCTGGACGTAGATCCAGATTGCATCGTCAATAGACATGAGACTTATCTAAAATTGATAAGGATTGATCATCCTGGAAGTAGATGCGGATTGCATCATCCATAGACATGAGACTTGTCTAAAATTGATAAGGATTGATCATCCTGGAAGTAGATCGGGATTGCATCATCCATAGACATGAGACTTGTCTAAAATTGATAAGGATTGATCATCCTGGAAGTATATCTAGATTGCATCGTCCATAGACATGAGACTTGTCTCAAATTGATAAGGATTGATCATCCTGGAAGTAGATCTAGATTGCATCATCCATAGACATGAGACTTGTCTAAAATTGATAAGGATTGATCATCCTAGAAGTAGATCTGGATTGCATCGTCGATAGACATGAGACTTGTCTAAAATTGATAAGGATTGATCATCCTGGAAGTAGATATGGATTGCATCGTCCATAGACATAAGACTCGTCTAAAATTGATAAGGATTGATCATCCTTGAAGTATATCTGGATTGCATCGTCCATAGACATGAGACTTGTCTAAAATTGATAAGGATTGATCATCTTGGAATTGGATCATGTGTATTGCAGATTATGCTGCTATGATGATACTGTTGATTGAGATGATCCAAATGTTGTCGATTGAGATGATCTAGATGATCCAGATGTTGTCGATCGAGATGATCCATATGCTCTTGATTGAGATGATATAGATTTTGTTCATCGATATGATCTAGCTGCTGTTGATCGAGAAGATCCAGATGTTGATGATGTTGCTGTAGCTACTCGAGTGCTGCAGAAGATGAAGATTCAGTACTGAATATGTTGATGTTCTAGTATTGAATATCTTGAAGATGATCCAGTAAACTGTTTGAGTTACTGATGATGTATGAAGAAAGCTTCCAATGATTTATAGATGTATCATGTATCATGTAGTTGATGACTCCTTGCTCCTGTAGAAATTGTTATAATATCCTTCTCATTAAGGGGGAGTTTTGAAATATTGTAACTTCTAGGAATATTATATTTGTATTTTATTATTCCAGAGATGGTACATTCCTCCATAGTGACCTTACTGTATATCCAGAGATGTTTATTCCTTCGAGAGAGTGTGGTAACTAGGGTTATTAGATCTCCCATGTGAGTTTGGCCCTGAGTTAACTGTTTAGGGGTTATTAGACTCTCTTAGGAGAGGTCAGCCCCATTAGGGTGAAAAGTCAGTTAGAACATGAGTATAAATAGAGGAGGTGTGTTCCTCATTTATCTCATTCATTTACTCACTTGTGATTGGTGCATAGGAGAGAGAGAGGTCTGCTTTGGAGGAGAAGGAGCTCTTGTTTGGGTACTACATATTGTATTGGTTGATTATCTATATTGAGGAAAGCTTTGCTAGGTTTTCTACCCCATGAGGGTTTCCCAGGGTGTCTATCTTGTGATTGTGTTTCTTTTAGTGATCTTGCTTGTGAAATTAAGCTAAACTTAACATTATACTCATGCCCATCCATAGCTTTGGCATCTAGGGCCACTACTAATGTTGAAACTTCCTTTAGCCTTGCTTTTCTCAGAAGCCTTCTAGATAGTAGTTGAATGGTGAACCGCAGGGGTTCGATTGTAATGGGGTCGGTTTCATACCCCCTGCTCCCTCTTACCAAGTTGAATTCCGCCTTTATTTTTGCAGCTAATTCCTGCTCATCTTTCTTGCCAACAAATTCTTTCGCAGGGTTGTTGCCCCTCTTGCTCAAACCAGTAATTCTCGCTATCAATTCGACAGCGTTGTTGACCTTAACTTCTAGCCAAATGTATCGCTGGTGCGTACAGGATAGCAGCGTACACACCATATCCTTGCATTCTTTGTTGTGTTTGAAGTGTGGGATCCGTAGCAGGTTGAGCAGGCCAACGCGGGATAATGGCACCACCCATTCCACAGGAACAACCTCTGCTCTCTTCATGGTTCAGTCATCTTTGCTATACATGTACCTCTCCATATACAGGTGTGGGAATCTCTCAACATCCATTAGATTGTAATCAAGAAATTTGCAGGTAGGAATTCTACCGAGCAAATATTCCTTAGTCCGGACATGCTTCAACATCGGCGGCAATGGGATGTCGTATTGTGCATTCTTCTCCAAGTTCCTTTCTGTGGCATCTCTCTGTCTCAGACTGATATATTCTGGAATGAGCCATACAGGTTGTGGTGGGTTCTCTTGTGGAACCTTCATCTTAGATGCGCATGGTGTCTTTGATTTTTCCTATGCGGTGGCCGGGTGCTTGTCCTTCGTTTGCTGTTGCGGTTGGTTTAGCTTCGGGCTCTTGGACGAGCCACCCCGTTCCGGTGTCATCTGCTTTGGTGGTGTCTTTATTACTCCACTTATACCAGAGCGGTTTAGGGTGCCAATGATGTCTTCTAACATCTTCTCTTCGGACATAAACTCGATGAACACTCGTGCTTCTGGTTGCTAAGTTCTTACGATATTTACAGTCGATAAAATTTCAAACTCATGGTAAAATGCATAAGGAAGAGTTGGTCAGTATTTATAGAGCCTTTACCCGATGGTGTGGTCGTTAATGGTTAACTAAGGGATTTAATGATACATCTGCTTGCCCATTCCTGGTTGGATATACACCATATGTGACATTAAATGTACCGGGAATAGATAGACTAGGCATTAAGTGCTAGGTGTGCTGGATGAGATCTTGCTGGTGTCTCAATCTTTTCCACTATTAAATATGTCAAGTTGGATGAAATTTCCTTAAATGCTAAGGTGTAATAGTACTCCAAGCCGTATGACAGCCTAGCGATTAATTAAATGCCAAGTCCATTACCCATATCCCATTAGGATCTCAATCATTTCAGTCTTTATTACTCTTTAATGGATAGGATATTCTTTTAATGCGGGATTGTGTTGGTGCCGCCATTTTTTTGAATAACGGCTCACTACCCGGCCTTTAGTTTTCATGGTTACCCACTTCCATCATGAAGCGCTGGCAGTTCTGACAATTCACTTTGCTGGTGTCTATTGTCTTGTGTCTTCAACTGCACAGCTGTGATGTCGCTTCATGCCTTTCATCACAGCTACTCATGTTTGACAGTTGTCCTTTTCCATTTGATCAATGCAACTATCTTTTCAGCTTCGTACTACGCGGTTCTCGGCTATTAGATCTGTACAGCTACCTTTTTGCGCTTCGAGCTACGCGGTTCTTCTTTTCTTCCTGTTTTTCTCTTTCTTCTTATTCTTCTTCTTCTTTTCTCCTAGTGGGTTTATAGGTCCCATGAAATCAATGGCCCATTTCGCAAAGGCTTGAAGTGTCAACTGTGGATTCAATGGCATAGGATGGTCTTCCTGTCCTATGACACACATCGCAGCTCTGGAAATGTTCCTTTGCATCTTTGTGAATAAAAGGCCACCATAGCCCTACTCGCAATATCTTCTGCGTAGTGGCTCTTCCTACGTAGCGACCTCCCGCTACACCTGAATGTGCATCATCCAATATGAATGGCTTCTCGTGTTCTAAAATACACCTGTGCAGTACTTCATCCAGTCCCAATTTGTATAACTGACCTACGATTATGGTGAAGTCTGCTGCTCTTACTACCAGCTGCTTCTTCTGATGCGTAGTAAATTTTGTCGGTGCCAACCCAGTGGTAAAAAAGTCTACAATATCTTTATAATAATCATCAGCAATATGTATTGCAAACAACTTCTCATCAAGAAGATTGTATTCGAGATTTTTTGGGTTCTTTGCTTGACTCAATCCTTGGGAGATGATCAGGTTCTAGATTCAATCTTCTTAGTTTAACCACAATTTCAAAGTCATACTCCTAAAAGAGTAACAACCATCTACAAATTCTCTCCCCTAACACTATCTTATTGACCAGATACTTCAAAGCTGAATGCTTAGTGTACATAGAGAAGTGTGAACCAAGCAAATAGTGCCTGAATTTTTGCAGTGCGTAGACCATAGCTAGACCCTCTCTTTCAGTGGTCGTATAATTCTTTTCGGCATATGAGATATTCCTGCTAGAAAATGCAATGGGATGGTCAATACCTCCCTCTCCTGGATTTGCAAGTACAACACCTAATGCTATACATGAAGCGTCAACATGTACGTGAAATTGATTCTCCTAGTCTGGAAAAACTAGGATCGACGTAGTTACCATTTTCTCTTTTAATGTGTCAAAGCCTTGCTCAGATTCTGCATTCCAAATGAACTGCGCATCTTTCTTTAACAATTTCTCCATTGGTGTGGTTATCTACGCATACCCTTTATAAACTTCCTGTAGTAACCCGTATGACCCAACATGGTGTGCAGCTGCTTTACTGATGTTGGCACAGGTAAATTTAAAAATACTGTGATCTTCGTAGGATCAACCATCAGTCCTTGTCTGCACACAATGTGTCCTAACAAAATACCATAAGGTACACAGAAGACACACTTATTCAAATTCAAAGATATTTGATGTTGTCTACACTTTTCTAGCATCATTTTGAGGTTTGCATAGTGGTTCTTCAGTAACCCAAATACAGTCCAATCATCAAAGTATGCTTCTAAACATTTATGCATGAAATCTTTAAATTCTGCAACCACAACTCTGGAAAAGATGGCAGGTGCATTCTTTAGACCAAACGGCGTCACTGTGTACTGGAACGACCACCATTCAATGGAAAAAGTGGTCTTATGCCTATCCGCTGGATCAATCCTTATCTGATGGTATCTAGAAAATCCATCAGTGAAAGAATATGCCTCATTTCCCCTAACGTTGTCTAAAACTTCATTTGTGAAAGGGGTAGGAAATGGGTCATGCATCGAAACATAGTTCAATTTCCTGGGATCGACATAGATCCTGATCTCGCCTTTTGTTTTCTTGTCTTGGATAACCATGGGGCTTATCCACTCAGACTCCTCAACTAGCTCAATGATCCCCACATCGAGCATCTTATCAAGTTTTTCCTTTACTCTTTCTTTGTATCAAGGATTTAGTCTATATGGCCTTTTCTTAACAGGATTCGCGCCTTGCTTAAGAGATATTTTCATAGCCCCTAAGTCGCCCAGAATACCTTTCATTTATGTGAACTTTGTTGGGAATAGATCCTGATACTCGTGTAACATGTCTGCGATCTCTGCAACCGTCTTATCATCCCAATAGTCTCCAATACACACGAACTTCGACTCTTCACTTGTGCCAATGTTCACTTTTCTTTCCTTCACAGGTCCACTCATGTCTGCTTTTTCCAGTGGCGGTCTCTCTACATCGCGCACTACCTCTGACTCAGGTATCTTTATATTGCGTGGCTCCTCCTCATCACTTTCTTCTCTATCTTCGGACTCTTCAGCTAGATTATAACATTCCATGGTATGATCTATCTGTTTCGTCGACTCTGGCTGTAGGTTTGCAGGTACTTCTGCATCTCCAAAGAATTCCTCTAATGTCATGTTTCTATGTGGACATTCTAGTCTAAATATTCTTTCCTTAATAGTCTGCAAAGCATCATTTATGCTAGGACTCTCGTCTTCGAAACTGAAGGTCTTCTGGAATTTCGCATCTAGGGTAGACTAGTCTGTAGTTCCACTGCGCAACTCCATATCCAAGTACGATTTCTTTGGACTCTTCTCCTCAAATATATGTACAAACAGATGAACCCATTCTGTCTATGGTCTTTCCTCCCATGCTTGTGAACAGGTTTCGATATGATCCCTTGGATCTGTCTGTCCATTATATTTTGCAAAGGATAGTGCAACCTTCTCAGCAAACTTGATCTACATCTTGACTCTGCACTGATCCCATGTTATCAATGTTTCCTTATGAGCAATCCACAATTTGGCAAGTTGCTCGCGCAGTGCCATATCTAGTGCTGGTAAGCGATGCTCAGCTGTAATTGATACAGTCTATTCCTGGATAAATGAATAAACATTAGATGAACCATCATAGGTGGGGATTTGAATTACCGCTTGTCCAATCTAGCACAATGACTTCGTGACCTACGCGCATCTTCTTGCAGATACTTTGTGCATACAACTTTGCCAGTTCTCCGATCCTGCGTCCGAGTCTAAGATATAAGAATTGTCATATTGCTGAGTGTTCCATCCGCAATAGGATTAATATAGTCAGCATCATTCATAGTCATTTTGTATATGCAGTCCAGGTCTTGAGCTCTGGATTCGTCTTGAATCGGCTCACTATATCTTTCTCCATCTGAAGGGTCCAATGGTGCGATGACCCTTATTCCCTGAACTTCAAAGATCATCTTCTTTGTCTTCAGGTTTATAATGGTAAGGTTATCCATTGCCCAGTCTATACCCAACAATGCTGGATAAGGCTGACTATCATTTACAATTTCAATGACCTTGAAGTCTGCATAGCTTCGCACTCCGGCGATATCAACAATAACATTGGCCTGTCTCTCGAAAGGTATAACTATCAACTGGTTGGCCAATTTCAACTGTATGGGTGACCATGGAAACTTTGGTCTCACCATCTACTGCCATGTCTACTTAGTAAATACATTTACTTCTGGTCCAAGTTAAGGATGATCTCATCCATTTCATAGTCTCCTATCTACGCACTGAGCTGCATTTCTCGGCCTGATCTTTTGTGTTTCTTAATCTGATGAACTGCGCCCAGGGAAGTCTCCATCTCACTGCGTGGTTCATACTGGTTTAACATTTTTTGCAAGTCCGCTACAACGTCTAGGATTTTCAACAATTTCATGGAGCTCCTTAGGAACTGCGTAATAGAGGTGCCTGTGTCTGCTACGTTGCATGTTATGTCATATGCTGCTAGCATGTCTTGTGTCTGTAATACTTCACTGTGCAACGGGATTCTTGGTGAAGTAGGTGGAGTTTCTTTGAAAATGTCCCGCGCTTCTTTCAATACTCCTTTATTTTTTCTGAGATCGAAGGAAGGTTCCTTCCAAGTAGCTTTTATGATCCAAATTGTTTCAGCAGGAGTTTGCTTAGTATCAAAGTCTCCTAAAGTCGAAGCTTTTGCTCCTCTATTTCTTCCTGTTGTAGCGCCACTTCACGTCACCACATTGATGCTTGGGTCTGCAGCCCTTCTCTGTGCTCCAATCAACTGAATGTTTGGGTTCGATGCATCTTGCTTTCATTTCTGCATTTTTGCTGCTAGCACTAGGCAGTCTTCAATAACATGGTCAAAAGGATTACAATAACTACACATAGTGCATGCGTTGGTACAATCTCTAGATACATGACCTGGATGGCCACAGTTATAACAGATTACCTAGACTTGGACTCTTCTTTGTGTTGGGCTGACATTTCTTCCTCTTCCACTGTTGTGAGGAAAATGCACCTATAGTTCATGGGAGAAACTACCAACTTACAAGTATGAAAGATAGACCTACAAATGTTCTGCAAGTGCAACTAGTAAGCAAATATATTTAAGGTTAGAAAGGTGAGTACCTTATTAAGAAGGTTGATCCAAGATTTTCCTTGCTCTTCAATGCTATCAAGTATCGCAATGCCCACACCTGCAAAACAGCTTAATACCTTTCTCAAATACATTTGACTACATATATAATACTAATATCGATGACATAATAAGACATCAAACTATAATCAAACAGTAATCAAATCTAAGACACACAAAAATATGTCATATTTGGAAAGGGAAGAATGTCTGATCTTTATTGATGAATGAAGCAAGTACATAGAATTATACCTTCCTTCATGCTTGGCACTTCACGAAACCTAGATTCAAGGTCTCCTGCTTCTGTTCTCCAAGGATCCCAGCCTCTAATCAACTATGCTAGGGTTTATAAAAAACTGAGGCACAAGAGAAGGGGAATGACGGTCTCCATTCCTCTAGCATAACATTGTTATTGGCTTGGTCCCCTCACATGGCCCTTCTACCTTCCTTATATAGTCAATTGAGGAGAGGAAAAGTAGTTATAACCGATCAGGAGGTTTCCAAACCAACTCATTTCAACCGAAATTCTAGATTTTGACTAGTTCAAGAAAGTGCCCTACTCTTCCTACTGCAAACCAGTGCATTTCTCAAGGTGTGCGCTACTTTATTGAAGCAAAGTTGCATATTTTTGAGGGTGCGCACTACTTTATTGAAGTAGAGTTGCATATTTTCCAAGGTGTGCACTACTCTATAGGCATAAGAGTCACGCACACATCCTAGTATGCCCTACTCTATGCATAGGAAACCAGCGTTTTTGGAGAAAAATGGCCAAAAACAGGGTTTTCTGATGATTTTTAGGAGATGGTTTGGTCTGGAAAAATGTTTCTAAGGGTTATAACCATCGAATGGGCCAAGAGTGAGGTAATTTCAACCATTTATAATGTCCCAAATGACCCTTCAATCCACAAGTGTCCTGTTGTGTGACTAAACTTGATCTCAAGAAGTGTCGTCATGCGACTAAGCCATACAAGTGTCGTCACGGAAGGATAAGTGTCAATTTAAGCTATAACATCCGTAGTATCCTCCACGGCCTTAAGTATGGTCCTTGCTCATGTTGCACATTATCTTGTTTCTATGGAGTCTCTTCTTGGACTCTGTATACTCCTACATACATATGCTCGATATCCTTCTTTCTTTCCAACATGAGCTCATATGCGCGGCAGTTGGACTCATCATGCCCAACTGACTTACAGAAATTGCAATATAGGTTTTTAGGTGTTCTTACATATTTCTAAATTAAGTAGCAGTCATCTGGACGGTGTCCTCTAGTTCTGCAGATCTCACACCACGGTCCTTGGTTCTGATTTAATGGGTTTGTTGCACCCATGCTAAGGAATACTTGGAATAAAGGACAATGATCCTTAGTGTGTCCTTCTCCCTTACATCCTGTACACTAGAATTCTTGTCTCTCTTGCTTTCCCTTCTTCATATCCTGTAGTTGTAGTGTCAAGGTAGCCAACTGGGTTTGGATCTGAGACATCCCAGTGCTAGTTTCTCTAATAGGTGAAGCTTCTAACTTCATTGCGATCTCCAAGGCTTCTGCCTATGATGCCACTTTCTGCTGCATCAATCGTAGCCTAATATGGGGCAACAACGCGGCTATAAACCATTCCTGGTACTGTTGCAGAGCTATGACGAAACTTACTTGGTCTAACAATGTCTTAAATTTCTAGTCAAATTCCTATACTATCTCATTAGGTTTTTGTTTGATTTCCTTTAATTCTATGATACATTGGGATTCCGACTTCGGTTTCTTGAACTCACTCAATAGTGTAGTCTTAATCTCTACTAAGGTTCTCTGATGTCCACCAAAATACTTCATGAACCAATTCAAGGCTCTATCTCTAAAAGTGGTGATGAGCTGCGCTCGCTTCACACCATTGTCCTGAACTTGTTTATCACTCCATATGGCTTCACATAGAAACCAATGTTGCGCAGGGTCCTCTAGACCCATTTCTTTGAATATCAATAGCTTAATATAATCATTCATCCTCCTTCTAGGTGGTGTAGGGTTCTACATATGTTTCTAACCGGAAAAAGTAAAAGTGGAACTGCGTGGAACGTTCTGATTCGGAATATTCTGAGCGCTAGGGATATTCACAACTAGGGGGTTCTGAACTGGTGGGTTTTGTGCAATGGGAGGCATGGTGTTCACAACTAGTGGATTCTGTGGAGTAATAGGCTGATAGGTGGAATATGGAGGCGCGGCTTGGTTATCAAGTTCGTCTTGTAAATCAATATCTATGTGGATTCCATGTTCATTGGGAGTCTTCTTAGGAGTATATTTATATCTTTTTCCACTTCTCAGACTATGTGTCTTTTTGTCAGAATCACTATAAATGCTATTGACCATTACATATTGAAAACATTTTGTATACTTTTACTGCATTCTTAAAACGCCTTTCTCAATTAAAATCATTTTAATGTATAAACTCAAATTGTTCAGGTACTTACCTCTCAACCCCTTGAAAAAATCTGCTTCTGTTGCGCTGTAGGACTTTAGCATGTCCACAGCAAACTGCGTCACGAAGCTCTCTAGTGTACTGTCAACCCAAAATTTTACTGCTCTCGAGATTGGGCTATCTATTCCTTTAAGCCTCTGAATGAGCTTTGGAGTCCACTCGGTAGGTATTTCTGGTTGGAAACAGTTATTTCGCTCTGCGAGCCTTGATAACCACTCGTGCAACTCGTTTCCAAAACATACCCAGAAAACTTCGTGAACGTCTTTCCACGGGTATTTGTTCAACCACTGGATGTCAGAGAGACACGGGTGTCTATTCTCCTTCCTTGCAAAGTCTCTCTCTATCTTGCCACATCAGTCCCATATCTCTTTCTTGTTTGGGTGCCAATTTTCTACAATCAGCGAGATCTTGTCTTTGTCGCACATCACTCTTTCAAGCATGACAACTCATCACGGATTCTTAGCACAGAAACAGAACCATTTGTTGGCTTGAATATCTATTCTAGAGATTTCCAATGTAGACACAGGTTCTTAGCAGTTTGAAGAACCAACAAAACCCCTTTTCACCATGCAGCAACCGTATCTGGTTGGACTGTTAATAGTCGAATCCGACTCTCATATTGAATAATAAATAAGAATAATATATTTGATGATGAATATAAAATTACAATAAGATGGCCTTTATAGGGATTTAGGAAGCATAGTGAAGGGTTACGCCCTTTCACTAGTAACCTAATAAACTATTAATTTATAATTAATAATATTAATTAAATATTCACAGCATTTCCTTCCCCTTAGGAAAGCTTTGTCCTCAAAGATTGACTATTTTCCTAATGTCGCCTTTTATTCTGGCAATATCTCACACTGATGACTTGAGAGGTGCGATTTTGATTACGACCATTGTTTCCTTTTTTTTTTCTTTTGCGTCATAATCTATATTAAATCTATATTTGGAGAAGTTTCGTTTATGTTTTTACCACTTGCTTGGTTGTTACTTTTAACTATTTTTGTTCTTGATTGAACAGACTCGATCAACTTTCCCATGATAACTATTTTCATGTTGTTATTCTGATTAACCTTATAGTTGTTCTTATTGATGTTCTTTATAGCGGTCCTTATGATGAAATCTTCTCTTCGTGTGTTTGTGTTTGTGACATTCCTGTTGACGTATTGATCTTCATTACTGCCCTTTTCTTTAGTCTTTATCAAAAGTTCCTTTGTATTTTCTTTCTTTGATCATACAACTTCCATCAGATACTTAACTGCATAATTGGCTTGCTTCTTGCTACAATTTTGATCAAGATCCATACTCTCTTCTTGGTTGACATAATAGTTTGTTGTATCTTCCTCTTTATCATTTTTATGTTCTTTAACATGTTTTTCTTCTAGGCTTTGAAAATCATATTTAGATTAGTTTCAGACTCCTTGTCTTCAGAGGCCTTCGGGTTTCTTTGTTGGCTTATTTTATTGAAGGTGTCGTCAATAGCTTTTTGAGCAGCTTTTACAACTGATTGTTCCATCCGATCAAACAGTTTGTCCATTTTCCTATGAAATCAATTGGATATCTCATCCAATTCGTCCCACATTGTCTTCATGGGTAATTGTAAAATTTGAAGAGGAATATAATTATTATTATTATTTAAAACAATAATATTATTATATTATATTCTTATTTTTATTATAATTTATTTTTTTAAACAATAATAATAATAATAAAATATTTTATTATTAAATTATAATTTATTTTGTTTTGTTATGGTAGGGTTTACGTGGAGAGGGATGGGAGGTGGCGGCCGGAAGAGGAGATAAAACAGAGGTGTTCGGGAGCAGTGGTGTGATGATAGGTTACCTAGCGGAAGGGAGGGAGTTGTGTGGAGCAATGAGTAGTGAAAGGGAGGGAGCCATGTGGAGGAGCGAAGTGGAAGATAGGAGTGGCAATGCAGCGCGGGGGTGGCGAGGAGAGAGGTGGTGTGGCGTGGCACATGAGTGCGTGGGAGGAGGAAAGAGGAAGGCGTTAGAGCACGAGGGAGGGACGTGGTGAAGAGTTTTTCGATGAAAGAGGAGGTGTGGTTGTAGTGGAGGAGCCGCGGTTGTGGTGGAGGAGGATGGGGAAGGTTGGATGGGAGAGTAGGTATAGCCGCAGGAGGAGACGCAAGCGCAAGGGATGACGTGAGAGTTGGAGGATGGCAGGCGATGGCATGGGGGAGTGTGAGCAGAGCGGTGGAGGATGTAGGTGGTAGCTTGGAAGGGAGGGTGTAGCAGTGGCAGGGAGCTGCGTGGGGTGGAGTAGCCCAAGGTGGAGATGCGTGGGGGTATAGGGAAGTGGTAGCATGGACAAAGGGCGCACGGTAGGTGGAGTGTGATGACGTTAAGAGAGGTAGAAGAGGTGGAAGGGTGTGCGAGGTAGAGGGGATCTTGGAGGAGGGCGAGGGATGGCGAGTGATGTAAAGTGGAGATGGCACGAGAATGAAGGGAGGAGGGATGAGCAGCTGATTTGAAAGCCATGAAGAGCCGAAACCATGCTCTGATAGTAGGAGGAGCCGAATCCAAGCTTAGGTTGAAGGAGCTGATTTCATGCTCTGATACCAAATCCAGCAACCATATCTGGTTGGACTATTAATAGTTGAATGCGACTCTCATATGAATAATAAATAAGAATAATATATTAGATGATGAATATAAAATTACAATAAGATGGCCTTTATAGGGCTTGAGGAATCATAGTGAAGGGTTACGCCCTTTCACTAGTAACCTAATAAACTATTAATTTATAATTAATACTATTAATTAAATATTCATAGCACACCGGCCCTTTCGGAAACAATCTGCAAGCAGGCTGAGGTCTCACCTAAGGCGAAGTTATGGGGGGCTACGAAATCAGGTTTCCACAACCAGGTGATGAGTGGTTTAAACAGACCTGACGAGCAACTCACTGTGGTTCCTGCGATGTGAACTGACACTTCTAAGAGTTAGGATGTTTCACAACTCGTGCATCCAAGGACTGCGCGTTTTGGGTCTTATTCAATAGTAGGACAGTGCCACCGATAGCTGTGCTTCCTCCTCGATACTTAACTACTTCAATTAACTATACTTAACAAATATTATGCATCCACTATTACCCCGTATTATTTATCTTATGATTCATACAATATGACAAACATAACATACTATGCACTTACGGTGCTACGCACTATATAGACCTTCTCTATTAGGTGATTATCCAACTGATTCATACATTCACAGACTTAGAAATACTTGTTCCTCTAACATTCATCCACATATGAAACACTTAACATATTACTCCCATCTTCATCTTATGGAAAATACATATAAAAGTAAACACATAAACCGATAAGCAGGAGTTCAAGCATTCATTGTAAGCAAATAAACAAGTGCAAACATATAAAAAATCACACAGCACAGGATTTAACGTGGTTCACCCCCAGGATATGATCTACGTCCACAGGAACTATTGTTATATTATTTCGGGAAGGGTACAACAGTTCCATTCTGCACAATCAACTACGGACTCTCTTCTCTCTCAATAGACCTCTGCGCACACTGCTCGTAGAGCCTTTACAATCTTCTCTCAACAAATATTGATGTTCAACAAAGATTCAACAATGAATTATATCCAACCCTTTCCCTTTACAAAATGTGCCCATTTATAGATCATGCCCGTAGGTCATCTCTTTACAATGCATAGGCAAAAACCCTAAGGTTCCCAAAACTGGTGCGGATACCTACCACCCTGCCTGTCATCACCTCCAAGTTACTCCACTTGCTTCGGTCACTTGACTGGGCCACTCACGGCTCTAACGGCCTTCTAACAGCCACGGTGATCACAAAAACGATTGCACTGCATCGTGGCTTGTCACTTTCCGTCCCTTTAGCCTACTTGTCATCATCAAGTTAGTGGCCTAGCTCCTTAACTTCCTACCACCACTCCCTTTTACAAGTCGCTTTCCTCTTTTTTTGTCTGCTCCTTACCCAAAAAGGTTGCTTTCTCATTTCGACCTTCCTCTATTCTCTTTTACCAAAAAATGTTTGTTAGAATAGTAACCACACTTAGTACCATAATCCATAAATTTTTAATTGCCCATGTGCTTAATTAAACCATGTTTTGGATTAAGTGACTATAGTTGGTCAAAAACCCACTTTGAGAGTGTTCACACCCACTTCCAAGCAAACCAGTTCACCCAGCCTCCAGTTTTGTCCACAAGTGCGCCCTCATTTATTGCTGGTGCGCCCTCTCTCCTTGTTTTGGGGAATTTTAGTTGACCAAGGGCGCTAGGGTGGATTTTTGCCCTTTTTTGGCTAGATTTGGAGCATTTAATGCTCCCTTGGGCCCCCAAACCTCCTCTACTTGCTCACCCACGCCTGCCTTGAGCTCATTATTGATCCATCATGCTTCAGCCACCTCCACACCAGAATTCGTGGCTGTTTGGGGTGATTGGGATTGAGTTGGACCCACCTAGGGGGGATTGAGGCCAATTTGGCATTGATGACTTGTACACTCAGCTTGAGCCACCTAATGCTCTCGATTTTCTCATGGATGTAATAAAAACCTGTTACTAACATTTTCACATGTTAGACAGTCAGTTAATCAAAGATTTGAGCATACATTGTGTGTAAAATTATCATCTTTTTCAAGTTTTTCCACTGTTTTTGCAAATTAATTCGATTTTGTGAGGTTCTCCATAGCTCCTCGATCTTCTATGATCAAAATACTCACATGGTATCAGAGCCATCGTGGATTTAGTGAGTTGCAGGTCAATATTGAGCATTGAACTGCATTCTAGAGAGGATTTCCAGATAAAAATTGAGTGTTTTTTGCAGGTGTTTCAGTAGTTTTCTCACCATTAACGCAGCAGTCATGGAAGCAAACCAAATGTTGCTCACACCCTTCAATTTTTTCGATTGGAAGGCTGAGATGGTCATCAAGCTGAGATCTAAGGGTCTCTATAGAGTAACCATGGGCACAGAAGTGGAGCCAAATTCTGCTGTGGAGAAAGCAAAGTACTACAATCGACTTGATGAAGCTTATGGATTGCTATGCCTGAGCATTTCAAGGGAACTCTTGTTTCATACAGACAGTTTGACAACCCCCAATGAAGTATGGGTGAAGCTAGAATCACTCTTTGGGAAAACTGATGAACTAAGAGGCCACCAGCTTGAAAACGAGCTCATTAGCTTGAGCCCAGCGCATTTTCAAACCATCCAGGAGTTCTTCACGAAATTCAAGTCACTGGTGCTTCAACTGCAACAATGTGGAATTGTTAAGAAGGAGGAACAACTGATTCTGTCCATCCTTTCGAAGCTAGGCCCAGAGTTTTCAGTATTTGTTAGCACATTTCACTCAGCCAAAATGACCCTTCAAAATTGGCAAATGCCATCACTAGCCACCTTCATGGAGTGTCTCACTCAGGAGCAGGATAAACTAGTTCAGATGGGCACCATAAAATCAAAGGACCAAGCATTGGCAATGGGTGTTTCAAATGCAAGCAAAGGAAAGCAGAAAGCCAAGAATTCGAAGCAGCAAGAGAAGAGGAAGTTTGACAAGACCAAGTCTGCAGATGGGGGTTCGAATCTGTCAAAGGAGAAGGACAAGAAGGGAAAGGAAAAGACCAAATGCACCTATTGTCATAGGGGATGGCATCCAGAGAGCTCATGTATGAAGAAAACCATTGACTCAATGGCGCAGCTGCTGGAGAAGAACAACATCCCAGTCCCTGAGGGCGCAAGGAAGAAAGAGAGCACCTCAAATCCTGACAATAAAGAGAAGTGTCATGCTTTGGTAGCAGGTACTTCGAATCCCTCATCCTTTATCATTGATTCAGGAGCTTCTAGACATATGGTTTCATCCAGAGAGCTCTTCTCCTCTATGCATTCGAATGGTGGCCCAACAGTTCGAATGGGAGATGATTCAGAAATCCAGACCAAGGGGATTGGAAGGATTGACATGGAGCATGGCTATTTCAGTGATGTGCTCTATGTACCTTCATTGGCTGCAAATTTGCTATCAGTCTATCAAATGACCCATACAGGAGAAGCCAAGAGAGTGACATTTACTCCAGATTTGGTAGAAATCTCAGAAATCTCCTCAAATCAAGTTGTGGCTGTAGGGTATGCAGACCATGATGAGAGAATGTACAAATTCTCAAATTTCATTCCAAATTCTAGTGACCATGCTCTTGTCTCTCATGCCAACGAGACCTCCAAGTTGTGGCATGAAAGATTTGGCCACATGAACTACAAATATCTCCAGCAATTGCACAAGGACGAGATGGTGGAAGGGCTTCCAGAAATCAGATCATCAAATGGTTCATGCATTGGGTGTGTAGTTGGAAAGCATCCTGAGCGCAGCTATGAGAAGGGAATGGCAAGAAGAGCCACTCAACCACTTGGATTGGTACATTCAGACCTCATTGGTCCTCTTCCCACTCCATCATATGGTGGATCAAGGTATGTACTTACATTCATAGATGACTACTCTCGATTCTGCTGGGTTTACTTCCTTAAATTGAAGTCAGAAGTGTTTGAGAAACTGAAGATTTGGAAAGCCCTAGTGGAGAACCATAGTGGTCATAAGATAAAGATCCTTAGGACTGATAATGGAAAGGAATATGTGAATAATAACATACATCACCTTTGTGAGGAATGTGGCATCCAAATGCAACATTCAATCCCCTACACACCTCAGCAAAATGGTGTGGCAGAGAGGAAAAATATATCTCTCAAGGAGATGGCTACTTGCATGATTGAAGATAGGGATCTAAGCCCTAAGCTATGGGATGAAGCCATCAATTGTGCTGATCATATTCAGAATAGAGCCTTTCACAAATCATTCAAAGGAAAAACCCCCTATGAGGCATGGTTTGGCCAAAAACCAAATGTGTCAAATTTCAGGATTTTTGGGTCTAGAGCATGGGCTCAAATTCCATCAGAAAAGAGGAAGGCTTTGGAGCCACATAGTAGGGAAAGTATCATGGTTGGATATGGTGAGGACACAAAGGGCTACAAGCTCTTTGACACATCCACACTTAAAACTTTCATTGAGAGAAGTGTGCAATTCGAAGAAGAACCAATTCCAGATTTTGAGCTTGCACTGGGGGAAAGCTCCTCTGCTCCACACCTTAATGAGATTAGTGATGATTCCACCTCTGATTTTTCTGATATTGCTGAATATGACATGGCTGAATATGACATTTCTGTACATGAGTCACCATCAAGGCCCAAGTGGGTTGAAAAAATCATACAAGATGCCGGTGAATTGGCAGGCAATCCCCAAGAGCCTAGGAAGACTAGATCTCAAACAATCAATGCTTCCTTTGCTAATGAGAGTGAACTTGCTGATCACTGTTATATGATGATTGGATCTGATCCAACATCATATCAGGAAGCTCATCATGATCCAAGGTGGAGGGCAGCAATGCAAGAAGAATTCCAGTCTCTCCAAGAGAACAAAACATGGGATTTGGTGCCTCTCCCTCCCAAGAGGAAACTTGTGCAATGTAAGTGGATTTTTCGAACCAAACCTGTTGCTGATGGTTCTTATCTGAAGTATAAGGCTAGGTTAGTGGCTAAGGGCTACTCACAAATCCATGGTGTGGATTATACAGAGACCTTTGCACCGGTTGCAAACATGGACTCAATTAGACTAGCTCTAGCCATGGCAGCTAGTAAAGGTTGGGAAGTTCACCACATGGATGTCAAAAGTGCATTCTTGCATGGTGAGCTACAGGAAGAGATATATATGCAGCAGCCTGAAGGATTCCAAGAGGATCCCACACTTGTATGCAGGTTGAAGAAGTCACTCTATGGACTCAAGCAAGCCCCCAGGGCTTGGTATGCCAAAATGGATGCTTTTTTGCTCTCAATTGGTTTCTGTCGATGCAAGTCTGATCCAAATGTTTATTTGCAGCATTGTGATGATAATTTGCAGGTCATTGTACTGTATGTTGATGATCTCTTAATTACAGGGAGCTGCACCAAACAAATTGGCTCAATTAAAGCTTCTTTGCACAGTGAATTTGCCATGAGCGACCTAGGATTGCTAAGGCAATTTTTGGGCTTGGAAATTGAGCAATCTGAGAGAGGTATATTGCTGAGTCAATCTAAGTATGCTTCAGACCTGTTATTCAAGTTCAAAATGGCTGAATGTAAGGCAGCCAAGTGCCCATTCCTTTCAGGCATAAAACTAGGTGAATTTGAAGACTCTCCATTGGTGGATTGCACACTCTACAGGCAGCTAGTCGGAAGTTTGCTGTACCTTACACATACAAGACCTGATTTGTCTTATGCTGTAAGTGCTGTAGCAAGGTATATGCAGCAGCCACATGAGATCCATTGGAAGGCAGCCAAAAGGATCCTTCATTATGTCCAAGGAACAAAGAACTTCGGGGTACACTATGCAGCTGGTTCTTCACTTCAACTAGATGGATTTTCTGATTCCGATTGGGCGGAAGATCCCATCGATAGAAATTCCACTTCAGGTTTTGTGTTTATGTTTGCTGAAGGTCCTATTTGCTGTTCAAGTAAGAAACAACATACAATTTCTCTTTCATCAGCAGAGGCCGAGTACAGGGCAGCAGTGAACGAAGCCACACAGTGTGTTTGGTTGCAAGGCATTCTTCGGGAGTTTGGTGTTGCTATTGATTCTCCAACCAATATTTGGGTGGATAATCAAAGTGCCATCAAGATATCTACTGATCCAGTACAGAGGCAAAGAACAAAGCACATTGAGATCCACATGCATTACATTCGGGGCTTGGTGCATGACAGGGTGATTTCACTGCAGTATTGCCCATCCACCGAGCAAACTGCTGATATTTTCACCAAGTGCTTTACTGAGAAGACCTTCACTCACTTGAGAGCTTTGCTTGGAGTGAGTGATGGATGGTGATTGCTGCAATTTAATTGCAGGTTCAGCCCCATGTCCATTTTTTGAGGGAAGTTTTTATCCCATGAGGTTTTACTTCTTTTCCTCGGTTCATATGGACAAATAAAATTTCTGTTGTATTGAGGTGACTTGAGCCTTTGTTGCCAAGGCCTCCCACTTATCTTTCATGAGATGTACAAAGTTATGGTTAAGGGGGGGTGTTAGAACAGTAACCACACTTAGTACCATAATCCATAAATTTTTAATTGCCCATGTGCTTAATTAAACCATGTTTTGGATTAAGTGACTATAGTTGGTCAAAAACCCACTTTGAGAGTGTTCACACCCACTTCCAAGCAAACCAGTTCACCCAGCCTCCAGTTTTGTCCACAAGTGCGCCCTCATTTATTGCTGGTGCGCCCTCTCTCCTTGTTTTGGGGAATTTTAGTTGACCAAGGGCGCTAGGGTGGATTTTTGCCCTTTTTTGGCTAGATTTGGAGCATTTAATGCTCCCTTGGGCCCCCAAACCTCCTCTACTTGCTCACCCACGCCTGCCTTGAGCTCATTATTGATCCAGCATGCTTCAGCCACCTCCACACCAGAATTCGTGGCTGTTTGGGGTGATTGGGATTGAGTTGGACCCACCTAGGGGGGATTGAGGCCAATTTGGTATTGATGACTTGTACACTCAGCTTGAGCCACCTAATGCTCTCGATTTTCTCATGGATGTAACAAAAACCTGTTACTAACATTTTCACATGTTAGACAGTCAGTTAATCATAGATTTGAGCATACATTGTGTGTAAAATTATCATCTTTTTCAAGTTTTTCCACTGTTTTTGCAAATTAATTCGATTTTGTGAGGTTCTCCATAGCTCCTCGATCTTCTGTGATCAAAATACTCACAATGTTGTTGCGCTGGCACTGCGCACTAGCGTAGTTACGCCAAAACTAAATATGCATTCGGACCTGCGCACTCCCCAAAACTGTGCTTTTATCAAAATTGTTCCTACTTGGGCCACACCCAACACTTGTTGAAGATGTCTGACATGTTCTTCCCATGATCAACTGAAAATCAATATGTCGTCGAGATAGACAATAACCCATTTTTTGATGAAAGGTCAAAGAAGGTTATCCATATGTCTCATGAAGGTCGCAGGTGCATTGGTTAAGCCGAAAGGCATGACTATCCATTCAAACAATCCTTCCTTGGTATGAAAGCAGTTTTCCACACATCTAAGGGCTCGATTGGAATCTGATGGTATCTCGACTTGAGGGTGAGCTTAGTAAATAATTTAGCACCTTCAAGATAGTCGATGAAATCGTTTATCTATGGTAGAGGGTACCGATTCTTCACCGATATTTTGTTGAGAGTTCTGTAGTCGATGCACATGCGCCAAGTCATGTCTTTCTTCAAAACTAGGATGACTGGACTTCCACAAGGAGACGTGTTATAGGTCAAATCTGCACTTCTCCATCCGTGATCACATTGCTCGGTTGATCACACAAAAGGACACTAAGAATTGAAGAGTTTGATTGACTTGGATGACTTGCTTCTAGAAGTGCACTCTTCACCTGAAAATATTGTAGTTTCTCATGATTTTACCACATGTACGCCCCTCTCTGTATAGAAAACCAACGTACACCTTGGGAAAATACTCTACTTTTCTCAAGGACAGCCAACGTACATCTCCCAAAATGTTGTAAACGCATGTTGTAAAGCACAGAAGTTGCTCTCTGTACACTACTCTTGTAATAATATGTAATGATCTAGCAGTTGTAGCAACTCACAATCAAACTCACAAATATGTTGCAAAGAAGAAGAGAAGGAGACACTCAATGATCACTCATAAACACAGTAGAATAGAACAATATATCACTATTATACAATGAATAAGAATGTAAGTGAATGAGTACAATAGCCATGAAGATGGCATAATATAGGATTCTAATAGGCCAAGTAGCGAATTCGAATTCCTAACTCAGAGTGTGGCTTGAATGATAGTGGAGTCATCATCCAGTCAATGTATTAGTCATCAGTAGTAACAGTCAGTCAACTGAGTGAAGTAGGCACTAACTGAATGAAGGAGGCTCAGTGGAGGGCACATGAGGAGTCTAACTGAGTGAGGTAGGCATGAACTAAATGAAGGAGGCTCAATGGATGGCATATGAGGAGTTAATTGGAGTCAGAATGGGAAGTCTAGTCTCACTAGAGGTCTATCGGAGTGAAACAGTTAGTGGAGGACTCAATATAGCCTTAAATCAAGGAAGAACTGAGTGATAACTGACTGGTAGGTGAGAAAGGCACCTAACTAGCTGTGGTAGGTGAGAAAGGTGCACTCGGCATGAAGAAGGGCCCCTTTGGTAGGTAGGAGGCTCCCTGGGGGTTGTAGACAGGCTACGGAGAGCTAGAATCAAGCTCCAGGAGCTGGGAGGTCCACCATGATGATGACTGGATGCATGCAGATGATTGGATGCATGCAAAACCAAAAAATGATGGGAAGAATATTCCAACACCCCCCGCAAGCTATACTATGAGAAAATAATTGAAGAGTACGACCCTGGTAACTAAGACCAAAGGTCAGCATGTACAATCAATATAAATAAACTAAGTGAGGAAACAGGGAAAACCTAGTGGGAATAAATCCCTCCATCAAAATAGACTGAAGGTCCTAAAGTAGCATATCATGACTTACCCCTGAAGGAGGCAAGTGACCTTCTATAGGAAGGGTTGATCGATCCAAGATGAACCAAAAATGTGAGAAGGATGAGTCCCTTCAACATGAAAGTATGAACTGGTTCTCCATCGATCAGATGGATCACTAGAACTTGTGAAAGCAGTGGCTTCCCTACTTGGAAGAGGAAGAAAGTCAGTTGAGAAATCATAAGGAACTGAAGCTTCAATTTCTTCATCTTTAGCATTTGTTATATCTTCAGGTTCTTGTGGATCTGGATCCAACATTTTCTCTTCATCACTATCTTCTTGTGAATCTGATCTGCTATATGTTGAGGACTCGCTCTCTTGAGAATCACCAACACTTTCAAGCTTTGAATCTAAAACCTCATGAGGAGGAGCAAGCAAAACTGGCTCAACATCACACACAAACTCTGACTTTGAATTTTCATGAAGAAAAACATGTGAAGCTAATTTCTCATACTCAGAATCTGAACTATCATGTAATGGAGATTTGTTCACTTGAAACTCATCACCATTCTCAACCTTTGAATCCAAAGGCTCATGTGAAGAAACGGATGAGATTGACTCATCATTGTTCCCAACCTCTGAGTCCGAAGAAGTGGAAACATAATCAAACATGTAACCATCATGAACCTGCTTTTGAAGAAGCATGTAGATCTCTGATATCTCTCTTGAGTTGTTAATGGTGAGATCTTTTCCAAAGAAGCTAGAACCACACAAAGATGGAAGATTACTAGTGAATGTAGTGTTGATGGGCTTTGAATCAATAGGTGCCATATCTTCATGTTCTTGTGGATTTGGATCTTGCATTCATACCTTTTTAGGGGTCCTCTTTTTCTCAGCCTTCTTGGATCTATTTTTTCTTTTCAAGCAAATTTTGCATGTGCCATGAGCAATCTTGTTGATCTTGCTATCTTAAGGAGTGTAAGAGCGAAGAGCATATTCCTGTAAGAAGTGTGAGAATTCATAGAGCTTGGACTCATGATTTGCAATACCTTTTGAAATGATTTCCCCTAAGACCATATCTTGTACTTCGACTTCATTTGGAGAGAATATTACTCTCTTGGGCTTTCCAACATGAGTCATTTGATATACGGAGAGTAAATTTGCTGCAAGAGAAGGAACATAAAGCACATTAGAAAAATATCCAGAGTCAAGATCAATTCTTCTGATTCCTTGAGAAGGTATTTTTAAATCATTTCCCAATATGATGGAAGGACCTTTTGAGCTGTCGAACTTGGAGCAAAGACCTCTGGAGGAAGACATGTGTCTTGTGGATCCTGAATCTATAATGAAGGTGGAATCTTATGATGCACTAGCCATGAGAGCATGACATCTTTCTTTACCTTCGGATCTAGAAGAATCAGGATCAGGATCTTTCTTCCTTGTACATGCAGGAACAGGAAGATTGTTCTTCTCAAGTAATTGAGCCATCAAATCTATGGCCTTCTTCATACAGGCACTCTCAGGATGAATTCCTTTAAGACAATAGTTGCAATTTGGTTTTCTCTTGTGAGAATGCTTGGTCTTCCTAGGGTTTGAAACCCTTTTTGACTGATCTAGACTATTTGTAGGCATTGAACCATTAGATTTCTTGCTAGAAATATTTTGCTTTCCTATATCATTCACTCTCTCTGCAACTGTAAGGGTTGAATCCATTTGGCTTCTATCATTCCCATCAAAATCAAATTCTCTTCCTCTTGGGTAAGAGATTATGTGAAATTATCAAATGAGGGAAACTTCCATTTTGGAATGGATAGCCTAGCTCACTGGAAAGTAGAGACAAAAAATGAGAAATTTTCCCCCAAATTTGAGAGAATGGTAAGTATAAGCTGCTTATCTTCCATCACTATCTCATATCCTTTCAACTATGATATCAAGCTTTTGAACTTGGTGAGAAAGGCATTAATAGAATCGAAGCTGCTAGGACTCAAACATATGAGCTCATTCTCCAATTTGTGTGCTACCATATCATCCTTTGGCCCAAAGAGAGATTCGAGATTGTCCCACACCTCTTTCGGAGATGTAAGATCGATGAAAAGAAAATGTAGTTCATCATAAATTGAGAGAAGGAGGAGACCAATTGCTTCATCAAGCCGATCCAAGTACTTGGAATTTTCAACTGTACTGAGAGGTTCTACTATCGTTCCGTTGAGTATTTGGGTGAAGCTCTTGGATATCATGAAGATGTAAGCTTTAGATCCATTTGAACAGAGAAATTCAATAGTTGAATAAGATTCCGAATGGGTGAATAAACCTGCAAAACAATAAAAATGTGCTGATGGCGAATGTTACACTTCAATTGAACACTACCTTAAGGAAAGATAGCTACTCAAAGTAATGTTGCAACCGCTGCAATTCGAATAGTTGCTTCCTGCTCTGATACCATGTAATAATATGTAATGATCAAGAAGCTATAGAAAGTCACAATAAAACTCACAAATATGTTGCAGAGAAGAATAGAAGGATACACTCAAGGACCACTCATAAACACAGCAGAATAAAACAATAACTCGGTATTATACAATGAATAAGAATGTAAGTGAATGAGTACAATATCCATGAAGATGGCATAATCTAGGATTTGAATAGGCCAAGTAGGGAATTCAAATTCCTAACTCAAAGTGTGGCTTGAATGATAGTGAAGTCATCATCCAGTCAATGTATCAGTCATTAGTGGTAACAGTCAGTCAACTGAGTGAAGTAGGCACTAACTGAATGAGCAGGCTCAGTGGAGGGCACATGAGGAGTCTAACTGAGTGAGGTAGGCATGAACTGAATGAAGGAGGATCAGTGGAGGGCGCATGAGGAGTTACCTGGAGTCAGAATGGGCATTCTAGTCTCCCTAGAGGTCTATCGGAGTGAAACAATCAGTGGAGGAGTCAATCTAGCCTTAAATCAAGGAAGAACTGAGTGATAACTAACTAGTAGGTGAGAAAGGTACCTAACTGGCTGTGGTAGGTGAGAAAGACTCACTTGGTATGAAGAAGGGTACCTTTGGTAGGTAGGACACCCCCTGGGGGCTGTAGACAGGCTGTAGAGAGCTAGAATCAAGCTCCAGGAGCTGGGAGGTCCAACATGATGATGATTGGATGCATGCAAAACAAAAAAATGATGGGGAGAATATTCCAACAACTCTTGTTGTATGAAACCCGCGTACACCTTAAGATGAAATCAAAAATATATTAATTTGACAAATTGGGATTAGTTGAAGTTGGTTCTGCAACTTCCCCAACCTCCCAATTCAACCACCTCTCGATCTAAACTGCCTACCTTGTCCCATAAATACAAGGAGGATCCATGAGAGGGGTTAGACACACACAAGTGAAAAAATTGGAAAGAATGATTTGAGTACTATTACGTTGGAGGAATTCCCAAGTCATTGTGAAGAGAAGGAGCCCAGGATCCGGTTGCAAAAGCATCTTGACACGTCAGGTATACTTGTACCGATTTCATGCTTCTTTGACAACAAAAAGGTCGAAATACCCTTCCTGTCCCAAATCTAATGTCTATTGGATTGTATATTCATTTGGTTAGTATCTGATTATATTTGATGTTAGATTACTATCTGATTTCATAATATTTATATATAGTCAAGATACGCTGAGGAAGGTGTCCTTTGTATTGTAGGTTCATCAGGTGGGAGATCAAGCGAAATACCAAGCAAAAGCTAGGACTAGCCATCGATTAAAGGTGCATCTTTCGATATCTTTATCTCTTTCATTTGTAGGAACTAAATGCAATATAATGAATGTATTTACCTGTCAACCCCGCCCAGTTGGTAGTGTCCATCTCCTCACTATAAGGTAGAAATCCTGAACAATAGACTAGCGACTCTGCCGGGGAGTAACCGTGTGTTTCACTGCTCTAGGAGACCTAGTTAAGTGTTCTTCCAGCCCATTTTCCAATCTTTTGATTGTCTGAGAGGCCTTGTAGTTCTGTGTTACCTGTTCGTTTTGCTTGATTCATCTCAGTTGGTTGTTTGCAAAGCCTGTTTGTGCCCTTCTGAGGCATGTACGCTGGTCTTTCCTACTTACAGTAGCATTTGTTTCCTAATGAACGCCCCTCCTTGCACTGCACAGTAGCATACCTCTCCTGATGTACGCTGGTTCCTACACTGTATAGTAGTCTATTTTCTTGTAGTGTCCAATTTGTTGTTAGGGTTTGATTTCCAAGCCTTTGGTTTCTTTTCCAACCTCTTGCTTTTCTCCCCTCACTGACCCCTGAGACTTTCCATGTCTATGTTGAGTCTTGATTGCCTCTCCAATCTCTTTTAGTTTGTTTTTGCTTGCTTGAGTCCTTGTTAAGTGTCTTCACTACTTTCTAGCCCTTTTGAAGTTTATGCACTATTCTCTTTTGGACATAGCTGCACACTCTGGCCCTAGTTGGTTGTTGCAGTCATACAAACCTACGTTATTATTGTTAGTTGTTTGTGGCAACAATAGCACACTTTCTCTTTGTCTTATCCTTTCCTTTAGGGTTTGACCTTCAAGTTTGAGTCCTTAGGGTTGCTTCTGAAAGGTTGCTTGGTTTAGATACTTCTTGATTGTATTTTCAGTTCAGTTCAAGTGAGTCAAAGACTCCTAGTTAGCCTTCTTTCGAGTATGTGTGTTTAGTAAGGTCACTTGTTGGTTCGCTTGCTTACTTCTTTACTTGGATTAGTGTTTTCTTAGGGTTTTGGTGCTTAGGAGCAGCCTGTTTGGTCTGCCTTTCCGTTACAAGCATTTCTTTTCCCTGTTTCTTTTACACTTTTCTTCCAAGTCTCAAGTTTTTATTTTGCAAAAGCTTGGTAAGTCAAGTCTTCCTCAGATCATTTGATTTGTTTGTTTTGAACCATTTAGGTGTTAGTCTTAGTCGCACTTCACATTTAGGTCTTACTTGCAGTTTTACAAGTTCTTTCTCTTTTACAATTATCAGAAAAAGAAAAAAGTTGTTTTAAGTAGTTTAGTAGTAAGCTCTAGCTTTGATTTGAAGTAGCATAGTTTGCTTCGAAACATTAAAAGAAAATACAAAAAGATTTTGATTTAGGTTTTCTTAGGTTTCAAGTTTTTGAAAGAATCATAAACGAAAAGAGAAATTTTTTGTGAATTTGAAAGCATTGTTTTACAAGTATTGTACTTTCTTTACAAACCATTCCACACACCGCACTATCCCTTGTGAGTAACAAGTAGCCCTTAAAAAGAAACATTAATAAAATTTATTAGCAACATTTTTCTTTTTAGGCATACATGACATCAACTAGCTTAGGCTAGAGTTTTGAGCTTAGATCACCTTAAAATGCTAGGAACTGGCTTCATTACTCAACAATCGTAGTACAACTATCTTTTAGGTAAACCCATCTATATCAAATAGTCTTGGGAAACTATACTTAAACCAAAGCTAAGCATGAGGCCATGGGAGATTGGAACTGTTGAGGATATCCCCTCACTTTCCTCTCAACCATAAACTAGAGTTGACTCGCGTACAGGGGTCCTTTCGGACTTCAGGATTTGCTACCCTGCCCATGCATTTCTACTAGGATGACGACTATCCCCCCAAGTTATTTCATATTGATGGTAGCCTTAGTATCAGACCTCTAGGCTTCTACAAAGGTAGAGTGGGCAGTTATTCCCACTTCACTTGGGACAGACGTGGAAGGTAACCCTTTGGCAGTAATCCTGCGAAAGCGGTTTGGTGATTCAAGTGCTTGCACCCAGTGGACCTCCGGAGGACGCCATCTAACTAACCATCGATTCTCTGTTAGTCTATTCTGGGCCCTAATCATCCCAGAATTGCTTCCAAGAGTATTTTCCATTATTTTCCTGGTTTGATTACTGAGGAATTTTTTAGTGGTATGCTGTTTGCCCCTTAGTTGTAGTGGCCACTACATTTTTACTTAGTTTTATTTTGTTATAGTTGTGGAAGACCAACATCTTCGTCGGTCTCGGAGGTTGCAAAACCTTCCCCCACTCATAGTGGATCCCCCACCACCACTGCGATGTAGGAGAACAAATTCCCGTGGTTCTTTTGAACTTACGGGTGACATAGAAGTTCTTGGAGAACCACAGCCTAGAACACTGGATCGACAAGTCTTTGAAACTGTCGAGGTTGAGGATTTAACTGCTACAGAGTTTAATACTCCTTTTAACCTTCCTCTGACAGGACCCAACAATCCACTTCTGGTACCTGTTGGTTTCCAATAGCCTGAGTATAGTGATTACCTGTTTACACTAGGTTATACTATGACTAACCCAGGAGACTAGTAGGGAGTTCCACAAACTCCCACAACTTCTATGGCTGCAAGGATTCTGAATCCTTCTTTCTCAAAAAATTCTCAATTGAGTTCATCGTAGAACGCTTCATCCTCAACCCCATCCTTTATTTTGAATGTTGGCACTTTGGGCATGCCGAGCTCATTAGCCTCTACATCTGCCTCAGTCTCCACACCTACTTTTGGACCTAACAATGTCCCTCTGTTAGGGATACCCGCAGTGAGTTTCACTTAGTCTTCTTCCACACAACCGTTAGAAGGTGTAACTTAGAATATTGCTTCTTCATTCATGGTCGGAGCCATCCCTTCTACATCCATCCCCGTTATGGGTACGATGACAGCCCTGTCCATTACTACCATGCCGAGTTTCAACCCCTATGCAGGTGATAATGTTAATCCGTCGAATATACCTATATGGAGTATCCCCTTCTCTCTGTTTGCTAGAGGAGGGGGTAATATCATTAACCCTTTGTTCGGTGGGGTTAGCCCTCAGTCACAATGGACTACTACCCAAGGATATAATCCACTTACTTTCGGATGGAACAATTTCAATCCTTTAGTTTCACAACCGATGGCTGGGGGAAACCCCAACCAATAGTACATGAACTAGGTGATGGGTGGTTCCTAGTACCAGGTTCCTATTTTCCAGATGACATTGACTCAACCACATTTACTGTTTCTGGAAACTTTAAACTTGCCAGACCTTTCAAAACTCAGGAACAACCATATGCATCATGACCCTGCATGGCCACCCATTCCCACAAAGTTTCCCTCGGACATTTTGAAGTTTGAAGGTAAGACTGGTGAGGACCCCAGTGACCATGTCACAACTTTTCATATCTGGTGTTGCTCCAATTCACTGAACGATGATTCCATAAGGTTGAGGCTTTTTCAAATAACCTTAACTAGTGTCACAGCTAAATGGTACATTGAACTACCTACAACTACCTATGGCACCTTTCGGGATCTTGCAATTGTGTTCTTGAACCACTTTCAACTTCCTGTCCGGTATGATGCCGGTATAGACCTTTTGTCGACATTTTGGCAGAACAAGGCCACTCATCTATCTAATCACATTCAAGAGTGGTGAAGGCGAAAGAGGCTCATTAAGGCCGACATCCCCCCAGCATTCTTATTAGAATGGTACCTTAAGTCACTTCTTTTTTATGTTTCTAAGGAAGTTGCCACTTCGGGGGTGTCTTTCGAAGAGGAAGCCATTTTGAGAACCCAGCAGCTCGACTTAGTTTATGCTTAGTCTGGGCTGTTGTATGAAATTATTCCTGATGCAGTGAGGTTTAATATAGACTTAGGTAAACCTAAATCTGGACCACATGCCAATGGCATTGTGGGTTCAATCGATTCTGCAGTGTTTGATGCCTTAACAAAGCAATTTCACGCCTTGTTAGTCAAACAGTCTGCTGCAGAAGCAACTTCTATTGCATCCCCCCTTTCAACTAATGAATCTGTACAGCAGGTGGAGACAAACCAAAAGGGCCCTTGGTATCCCAACAACAAAAGAAAGGGCAGGAAACCAGCAAAATCCCAAAAACACACAAGATGCCAAGGAGGGTAAAAAAGAGAAAGAGAAGGCTAATTTCCCTTGCAAACAGTGTCAAGAGGACCACCTTACCCATCAATGCCATCTAATGGAAGAAGCCCAGAAGCTGATCCGTGAAAAGAAACCCACTGTCTTAATAGACCCTTTCCCTCACGGACAAAGTTCAGCTTCTGGAAGCTCTAGTGCTGGGGGTACCACTCATGCCACCTAAGTTGATCAGTCTTTTATCAACTTGGTCAATTCAGATGCTCTGTTGAAAACTTGAGCCATGAATTATACCTCGGATTTGCAGCAGAAGGATGTTCCCAAATCCTCCACTCCTCTTCACATACCAGTGGAGATCCTGCCGAAGATAACAAAAGGTGTCTACAAATGGGATTTGCACAAACACAACTCGCGGGCTGCTCCCAACTACAATGTTGTGGAGGACTTAGCCCAAACCCCCTGTGCCATGTCTACTTTGGAGGTACTGCAAAGTTTCCCATTGCAACACAGTGCACTCCTCACAGCGATTGGGAGTGTTGACTCATCCAACATGCTTGCACTCTTTGATATGAAAGATATCAAGTTCCAATTTCCGTATCATGTCACTCTCTAGATCGAGGTCATCCATGGTCCTAATACCATTGGAAAAGCTGTTGTGGATGAGGGCGCATCTACGTGCGTAATGTCTATTTCTTCTTGGAGAGATTTTGGTGAACCTGAGTTAGCTCCCTAGAACACGATATTTACTGCCTTCGATGGAATATCTTTCCATCCACACAGAGTCTTACCATCATTCGATGTCAAACTTGCAAGAAAACTAGTATCAGTAGAGGTTGAAGTTCTCGACGCTCTGCTCAATTACAACTTTCTACTAGGTAGGAGCTGGACATATGCCATGTAGGTAGTTCCATCAGCTATCTTCCACGTCATAATGTTCCCCCACGAAGGAAAGATCGTCACAGTTGATCAACTTTCGTTTACCCAGAAGAACAACCAGACTTCATCAGATTCATCCATTCCGTTGTTTGATCAGTCTAGCTAAGTCACTAAGAGCTTAGGAGCAAGTCTCTATGGGTCCTTAATAGGAACTTTTGACCTGCCTGCTCCCGCCCTATTTGTTGTTTCTGAAGAATGTTCATCTTTCGAGACCTTCACAGTCTGTTCAATGATAGATCCACGGATTCTCCCTACTGAATTAGCACCAGCTTTTCCTATATCTGTTGTAGAGATAACTCATGTGGATTTACAACAACCCGTAATTCTAAAATATCATGACTCCGTTGGTCTATAACGAGTCGTATATGGACTATGCTTCTGCATGGCCAATAGACACTACCCTCTCTCCTGATAGTGTAGACACTGTTTTGACTTTCGATGAAGCCATTTTGGAAGCTCTGACGGACCTGAACCATCCTTGGGAACATTTGCACCCCAGGTCCTATCTACTTCATGTTCTAAACTTGATAGAGAGAGGTGAGTTCTCTCCGAGACTCGCTGAGAGTGTTGATTTTCCCTCTATCCCTTCCACTTCACAAGTTGCTTATGTTGAAGGGAATGTGGTGAATACATCGAGAACCATCCCGATCAACATTTCCACTATACCAGGGGTCACAGAAACCATTTTTGTTGAAACAGATTGTTTTCTTGATGAGATCGTTCTGTATACTAATCTTTTTAACGATTTTCGTGACGTCTTTTCCCGACCTCGTGGGGAGGTTCCCAGTGTCGATCCCACTTGAAGAAGTACTACGCTTGTGCATCTGTGCTTTTTCATGTATTATAGTTGTACATTTTTGTATAAATTGTAATTATTCCATTTGTTGATAGTGACTAACTGGTTTCTGGAGATCATATTTTTGGTAGGTCATGAACATACGATCCTAGTAGCTGTCTGTTAAGTCGTTTTAAGCTCTTGTTTTGACTATTTGAAAAACTAAATAAGATTGCCAACCAAACTTGGTCTTTTCAAGCTCGTTAAAGAAATTGAAGGTCCATCTGCTTAAGTATAAGTTTAACCCTTTTTCGTTGATGATGATGGTGATGATGTCGACAACGATGATCATGATGATGATGATGAATATGGTGATGATGACAATCATGATGATGATGATGAAGATGATGACGATGATGATGTGATGATGATGATGATGATGAAGATCACAATGAAGTTGTTGATGATGATGATGATGAGGAGGAAGAGGGTGATGACGATGACGATGATGATGATGATGATGATGATGGTGGTCATGAAGATGATAATGAAGATGATGATGATGATGATGATGAAGATGTGGACGACGATGATGATGAGGATGATGAGGATGATGATGATGATGATGAAGATGATGATGATGATGATGATGATGATGAGGAATATGATGATGATGATGAATACCATGAAGATGATGGTTATGACAATGAAAAGTATGATGATGAAGATGATGAATATGTTGATGATGAAGATGATGATTATGGTGATGATGGTGGTGGTGATGAAGAGGAAAGCGACGATGATGATGATGATGAATATGGTGATTAAGATGATGATGATGATGATGATGATGAAGATGGTGATGATGATGATGATGATGATGATGATCACCACATGATGGCACTTGGTTGAGAAAAGCTTCTTAGTCTTTGATGGCTTAAATATTCTCTTCCCTGGAAAACCATTTCCAAGGTCCTAAGACATGTAGATACTAAGTTCAAAACCATATAATGGCACTTCTATCGTCAATCATAGGATAATAATACCTCAAGATCCCATTTGTAGTTGGTGGAGGTAACCTTCTTAGACCTAGATGGATATAAGATTCTTTTAAAGCCCAAGTCTTATGTCTCCTCCCTTGACCATGTCCACTTCCCTAAGTCCCCAAGACTTGGATACATCTATCACAATGGATACCCTTGTAAAGTCTTGTTTGGTGCTTTTAGACATTGTTCACGGCCTTTGATATCTAAATGGTTTCTTTATGGCCAATGGCACGATATTATTTCACAAAACATCATTCCAAAATCCTTGATTAGGCACATACATATTGCTCAAAAGCACTTCATGGTATCGACATCCTTAATGATAGGCCAATGATACCATTAAGAGGTAATGTGTGGTTAGTGGAGGAAATCATCATAGCTCCTTCTGGATAGAATATTCCTTTAGGGCCCAAGGTTCAGGTCTCTCTCTCTCTCTCTGACTATCTCTCTAAATTGGATATGGGTTATGGGTTTTAAGGGTTGGGTGTTTGATGATAGATTTTAGGTTTGATGAGAATTAGAGGTTATAAGGGTCAGGGTTTAATTTTTATTTGACTAGACACTTTAGAGATTAGGATTATGTGGTTAGGGTTATAGGGGTTAAGGGATATATATCAGTATGTGTTAGTGTTTAGGATTACAGTGCGCCAAGAGTTATGATAATTAGTTATACTGGGAACTAGGGATCGTAGACGTGGCCAGGGCATCATGGTCAAGGGTTTGCAGATTGAGATATGGGGGTCATGGATTTATGGTTACAAGGATGAATATTTATATGTACATGAGGATAATGCAAGTTAGTGATTTTGTGTAATGATATATCTCCTAACCCTTGTGGTCAAAGAGAGAAGAGAGGGATGAGGGAGGGAGGAGGGATTGGGTAGAGTGGAATAGAGGGGGGGGAGATTGGCTAGATAGGAAGAGAAGGGGGTGGGATTATAGAGAGGGGAGGAGGGTATGGAGAGATAGATAAAAATTAAGGTGTAAAACACAACGCGTGTGTGCTATAATGCAAGCACGCATCTACATGTGCACACATAGCAATGTGTGCGCGCCTCTACACATGCGTGCTTCTGCAAGTGCGTGCATCTGCGCGTGTACACATTTTCGCACACGCGTGTTTGAATTCAAATTTTTTTTGGCACCCTTGCAAGTTTGGTATTAGCTTCAGATTTCCAAACATTGAGGCTCAGTCTGATTTATGGTAGAACATGCCAATTTCTGTAACTTCATGTTTTTCATGCTTAATTCTGCATATGATCCACTTGTGCACTACTGATGAAATTGCACACACTTGTCGATATCTGTGTGAAGATTATAACTATATAGTTTTTGAATAGATTTGTTATTGTTTTCTATTTTTAATTCATTTTTAACTGCACTCATGTCAAATTTGTAAAAAACATAGGTCCTTTATTTGGCCTATAACTTTCTATTGGCTTACCTATTTCGAGAACGGAAAAGAACCCACACAAGAGTACAAAAATACCTACAAGCTAAAAAAAAAGAGTTTTTTTAATGTTCAGACCATGTTATGGTGGACAAAAACTCGACCATGTTGTTTGAAGGCCTCACTGACTTTCGTAATTTAAAAAAAAATATAAAATTAACTTTTAAAATTTTGGAAAAATAGCACTGCACAATATTCGTCTGTTTCCTATGCCTTTACATATTTTTTTCCTCATAAATTGACAATTTACATAACAAACCGATGGACCAACAAAAATATATGCATTATGTTTTAGAGAAAAAATAGCGTACCAATCTTAAAATAATGACATTTTGGGGTGGTTATACCCCTTGTACATAAATAAAAGTTATATATTGGAAGATGATCCGTTTTTCTACGTTTCATCTTTTTACACCTAATTCTAAAAACTTTTCTAGGTACCTCTAATAATTAATTTTAATGATAAGATTTATCCTTTTCCAGCATGCCATTGCAACTAATGCACGTCATAACTGGGTATCATTACCTTGCACCAACCCATATATACATAGAGAGAGAGAGAGAGAGACATACACACACACACACACACACACTTATTGTATAATAAATTCACACATATAACTTTCCTAACATGATCTTTCCCTACCTTGTTCTCAGGTAAAATGGTGGAACCCCGGGTTTCCATTCTAGGGTATTTAACAATATTTTTCCTCGTGTCCTTTTGGAGTTAGGATAATAGTAATAGCTAAGATGAATGTTTAGTATTAAATTCGGATCATCTAATAGTAAATATCCTTAGGCTAGTGGGTAGGTCCTAGGACTTCACTACTAGCCTATAACAATTAGTTGGTTCATTCGGGATTATCATAACTTAAGATGATGCTTAAGACCTTAGGGAAATCAAGTAAACCGTTACTTTTATTCAAGTGCCTACAGTCACCAAATTGACATCGATCATTAGTATCCTCGACCTGTTTTCCCTAGTGAATTCTTGCCCCGTCGTTTAGTTGCATTAAAATCTTCAATATCCTAGGTCTATATTTAACCATTACAACTTAGAAAGTAAATCTTACAAATTTTACTGGTGGGGCCATGGCCTTGAGCTCTTGGCCAGTTACATAATTACACTTTCATTTACAAAGGAAGATGGGGTAAAAAGGAGGGGTGTTACATCTTGAGTGATTTTTATTTCAAGGTGGAAAATCAAAGAGGAATATAGGAAATTATATTGTGAAGGTTCATGTAAAGAAAAAGTATGAAAGACTTATAAATTTATTCACATTATAAAGAATGATTAGAGAGTGGTGAATTTCTTTGAAATTATTGTATTTTTATAAAAGCAAACATTGTATAGGTGGGAATTAGAAGTATACTTATATAATACAAGGAGAAAAAGAAATTTTATGCTTTTATATTTAAAACTTACCTCATATTTTAGTTTATGGAAAATGATAGATTTGTAGAAAGTAATAATTGAAGTATATAAAGTGGATTGTTTGTCCAAGTATAAAAAGATGCAGTCGAAAGTTCAGAGATAAATCATGATAATGAAGAAAGCTCATGACAATACCATGAAGATTAAAGACCAAGCTAGCGACCTTATTGAATGATGAGTGACGATGAAGACCCGATTGATGACTCAAGATGAAGACCTGACCAAAGTGGGAATAAAGATGGAAAGAAGACCCAAATGAAGACGAATATAAAAGTGACAAATAGCAATGACAAAGCAACACTATTGTTATCTCTAATAAACATTAAGAGAGTATTAAAACACATATTAAAGTGCTATAATGTTTATTAGAAGATGAAGACAATAGAAATATCTAGAAGGAGCAATTATTGAGACAAATGAAGTCTCTCCAAAACAGGGTTTCTCTTATGTAATTATTGCTATTTAATTAATCCAAGCCATCTGAAGCAAGGCCTCCAGCTTCAGTTAGTATTGTTATTTGTATTTAAATAAGATTGAATATTACCATACAAAACGCTTGTTTAAAAACTTAACTTATCAATATGCAAAGATGACCGAAACATATATTGATTACAGAGTCTATGGATATGCAAAGATGACCGAAACATATCGATTACGGAGTCTATGGATATGGATATGTTGTTAAAAAGATTACATCGATAACAACGAATAAGCGCGATAAAAATTACTTGATTTGTAAACACGTTTTCAACAAAACAAACAGTATTAGACTCACCAGCTTCAGTCCTGAAAATTCTACATGAGATGAGAACAAGTTACAAGGTAATCTATATAAACTTGGGATGGGAAGAAACTTACGAAGAACAGCCTCATTGTTGGGATGTGCGACTCCCTGTGGATGATAAATTAATTGCTATCCTCCACATGTTTACAATACGACCGAAAAGATAGACGTTTGCAACACTACCGGAATGACAGATTGGAGCTTTTCCTAAGAGACCATCTCCTTATAAATAGTTCCATGAGATCAATGGGTGGACATGGATCATTTGTGGGTAGAATTGTACTGTATTATATTTTAATGGTATTATGGGGTAGCATCGTACTGTATTAGAACAGAGTTACTAACCTTATGGGGTGTATTATATTTTAATGGTATTATGAGGTTTATTATGTTTTGCCAGGCATTTAGATCTTGACAAAATTTGTATTCTTGGTGACTCTTACTGTATCATCAATTGGTCTCAGAACAGTCCCGTTTGGGCTCATTAACACTCCAGCACTCCTGCCAGAGGATCAGTTAACCTTTGAACTCACACATTAGGGGGCATCTGTTATAGATCAAATCTACACTTCTCCATCCATGATCACATTGCTCTGTTGATCACACAAAAGGACACTAAGGATTGAAGAGTTTGATTGACCTGGATGACTTGTTGCTAGAAGTACCTTCAGCTGAAAATATTGTAGTTTCTCATGATTTTACCACATGTATGCCCCTCTCTGTATAGAAAACCAGCACACACCTTTGGAAAATACTCTACTTTGCTCAAGGACAACCAGCTTACATCTCCCAAAATTTTGTAAACGCATGTTGTAAAGCACAGAAGTTGCTCTCTGTATGCTACTCTTGTTGTATGAAACCCGCGTACACCTTATTGACGAATTGGGATTAGTTGAAGTTGGTTCTGCAACTTCCCCAACCTCCCAATTCAACCACCTCTCGATCTAAGTTGCCTACCTTGTCCCATAAATACAAGGAGGATCCATGAGAGGGGTTAGACACATAAAAGTGAAAAACTTGGAAAGAATGCTTTGAGTACTGTTATGCTAGAGGAATTCCCAAGTTATTGTGAAGAGAAGGATCCCAGGATCCGGTTGCAAAAGCATCTTGACACATTAGGTATACTGGTACTGATTTCATGCTTCTTTGACAATAAAAGGGTCGAAATACCCTTCTTGTCCCAAATCGAATGTCTATTGGATTGTATGTTCATTTGGTTAATATCTGATTATATTTGATGTTATATTACTATCTGATTTCATCATATTTATATATAGTCAAGATACATTGAGGAAGGTATCCTTTATATTGCAGGTTCATCAAGCGGGAGATCAAGCAAAAGACCGAGCGAAAGCTAGGACTAGCCATCGATTAAAGGTGCATCTTTTGATATCTTTATCTCTTTCATTTGTAGGAACTAAATGCAATATAATGAATGTATTTACCTGTCAGCCCCGCCTCGTTGGTAGTGTCCATCTCCTCACTATAAGGTAGAAATCCTGAACAACAACAGGAGCTGGGTCAGATATGACCTTTGTTGATTAATTCTTGGATTTTCCTGTGAATCTCTTCATTTTCGAGAATGGATCTTCTTTAAATAGATGCATTAGGAAAAAAATAACTAGGAACAAGTTCAACGGAGTGTTTTACCTGACAATGTTGAGGTACTCCGTCTAGAGATTGAAAGAGGTTCTGGTACTCATCAAGAATATGATCGACTTTCTACTTCTGTCGAGAAATGCATTGGTTGGTGACTTGACTTGTTGTTGCAGTCTTCCTAGGATGTTGCGGCTTGATCATGATTAATGTGAACTTCTGAGCATGATTGATTAGCTTCTTTGTCTGTGTTTGTGTCAGAAATTGTTACTAAGGCTAGGGTAACAAGCCAACACAATCTCAAAAATAAAATCAATCCAAACTAGGTTTTTAGGGTTTTGTTTTGTAGGTTTTGGTTAGAAACTTCAAGAGCATAAGGGAATACATTCAGCAGATAAATAAAAACTAATTCATACACATATATCCATGAAGATGCATATATATCTCAGGAATCCAACAAAAGATTGCAATGAAGTTCATACAATAAAAGACAAGCATCACTAGAAATTACACATAAAACCAGAAATGAATTTGTCAATCAAGAAACTATATAAGTTCAAAATGAAGCCAATACATATCAGAAGTGAGATAAGGAGTCATATATTCATAGTTTCATCAAAAATGCATATGAGAGTTTGCAATACTTAGCAGTGAACAAGTCTGGAAGAATCAACAGCTTGCAGACCTCCTAAAGCTCTCCAAAAATTCGAACCCTTACAATGTCTTTTCTCCCTCTCTAAATAATTTTTCATCTCCAAAAAACAGTTAGGGTATTTCCTACTAATTCTCCATCCATCGAATGACTAGACTAGGTGAAATAGCATTTACATTTTTACAAATTACAATTTTGCTAAAAATAGCAATTCATTAACAAAAAGTCTTAAATGAACCTAACTGCCTCAGATCTCTTTCGATGCCTCCACTAGCAAAGATATGCCATCTGGACTTGAGGATCTTTTCTTCATTCTTTTGTGCTTTTGCTCCAGCTCAGCTATCCTTTTGTGTAGGTGTTCATTTTCATGCTGCAAGGTTTCAACAGTCTTTTCTAATTCTGAGCAGTGCCTGTCAGCAACCCTTTTCCTTCTGAGTGCCTCCTTTGCATCAATCATTAAATCCTGAAAATTGTCATGAGTATCTTGAAGATCTTCTCTCAATCTTCTATTTGCCAACATTAGACCATCATTAACTTCCTGCATGTAGTTCATTTGATGCTTGTACTGTTTGACAGTCTTCTTCAAATTCTCCTTGTCAGAATTAACCAGTTTTTCTATTGCAGCATCCTGATCTTCACTTGGTTTCCAAAACATGTTAAACTTCTTAAACATTAATTCCTCTGTCAATGGCTTCACAGCAGTATCTTCAATGATAGGGTTTGAAACACTTGTTACCTGTGTTGATTTAATCTCTTCTATTAACAATTTTCCAGAATTGTTTTCAACAATGGATTTAGAGCTTTCTTCATATGTTACCTTTACAGACCCAAAATCCTCTCTTTTAATTGAATGCAATTCATTTTTCTTTGACTGCTCCTCCTCCATGGACTCTTCATCAGAGATGGTCACCTTATCAGTCTTCAATTTTGGATTTAACAGCTTTTTCATACTTAATCTTAATTTGTTTTTCGACCTAGTTTTAGGTCTCCATAAAGAAGCTGCCTCTGCCATCATTTTTAATTTCTTTCCTTGATATTGGATAGATGCTAACTCTACCACTTCCAAGTTTTTGATCTTGCTCTTAGGCTTTGTGGTTTTATCCTTTATAGCATGATTTTCTTTAATCTCAGTTTTAACCTCTATCTCAGGCATAAACTGCTCTTCTTCTAACATATAGCCCTCATCATCTGAGAGGACTGTGATGGGGCTTCTTGGCTGGTTATGAACTTCTACTTTTGCTACAGGAATCATTTTGCTATCAATTTTCTTCTCTTCTTGAAAATCTGCTATAGGAGATGACTTCTTTTCAAGAAATTCCTCTTCCTTTTTGTCATCAAACAATGAGAACTCGACCTTATTGTGCTCTGAAAATTTCTGAGGCTGACTGTCATTCTGTCCTTCATCTGCTACCTTCTTTGTTCCCTTCTTAACTTTAATGTCATGTTTCTTTGCAGGTTTAACTGAATGCCCTAATTTCTATATCATTACTTTTCCCTTATCAGTTTGTCTTTTGGGTTGTTGGTCTTCTCCTTTAGAATGAATCCCTGACCAAAACAAAAAGAAGTCCCAAGTTTTTTCCTCATGCTGCAACACTGTAGAAATGATTAACTTAATGAGACCATGATGAAACAATGATTGAGAAGTATGATCATCCTGCTGTTTTATTTTGCTTGACATTTTCTGCAGGCTTTTGAAGAAAAAGAATGGCAAATTCATTTTAGAAACTCCTGCCATATGCTGTAAGAACCTGAGATGATATTTGAACACTAATGAATACCTCCCTTCACAAGTCACATAACTCTGAAGAATCCTTATAGGTTCAATCCACTCCTTCCTGAACTTATGTATGAGAATACCTTTGTTCCAGTCAGGAATAACATTAGGCAATAAGTATCTTTGAGGATCAAACTCAAAAGGAGACTTCTTAAACCAGAGCTCGCCTTCATTACTAATTTCAGTGGCTTCTGAAATTAAATCTACAGTCAACTTGAATCTCAAAGGATCCATTATGATCATCTCATTCTTAAGTCCTTTGGCAAAATTGCATGACACTTGAGCATTAAAACCATCTATCTTCTTGAAGAATTTCAACCATCCTGCCTGTTGGAACAGCTTTGCACAATCTGGAAGTTTCTGAATCCATGTCAAGTCTGTGGGTTCAGCCCTATTAACCTTACCACTTTTACTATTTTTTCCCATATCTTTCTCTTCAGGGAACAGGAACAGTCTAGTTTTAGGTTTCAGAAATGTTTTATAAGCTGTTTTCTGAGCAAATAATTCTGCAGGTTATAACAATTTCAGTGATATTTAAATCACTTGCACAAATTAACAGACCCTTCTGTGTAGCACCTTTATCAACTAGAAGACTTCCATCTGTGTAAAAACTGAGTTCTACAGATAATTCTGTGAGTCTTTTCGACACCCTATTCTGTATATTCTGATGTTTAAAACATTAGGTCATGAGAGAAAAATTCATGCAGATTTCTCTTAACGGGCTTCAGCTAACTGTTTCTGTGGTGAATTCCTCATCTTATGATCCATTACACCCTCCTCAGCAACCAATTTTTTCAGAAAATCGCGCAGCAGCAAAAACCCAAATTTTCTAGCTATAACGGTTATAACGTAATACCTGTTAATTACTCGTCCATCGTGGCCAAATGTCTTCAATTTGAGGTGTCAATGATGTCCTCCTTCAAGCACAGGTGTCCTCATATCGATTTTTTAGCTCCAGGTGAATGAATTCAAAAGCCCTAAATTCGCTGGCGCCAGAACACACCTGTCTCCTTTCCCCAGCGACACAATCCACCGTTTAACAGTGAACTCTCACACACAAACACTGCCTCCTCTGTGATGATGCGTGTGACAAGAGAAAATTGACAGCTAAAACCCAGAATTGGCTGGTCTCTGTGCAACTAAACCCGCATAACCTGTAATGATGCCTTTGTTTTCTCTTCGTGATTAACAACCAACTAACATCATGCTCAAAATGCTGCACACACGTGTTAAACACTCACATAATGCGATTAGATACTCTCACTCTGCATCATGATTGAAATCAGATCGAGAAATAACAAAAAACTCATGCCACGATATTCCTGTAGCGCGCTCTGTGTTAAACTTTGGTGTAGCGCTACAAGAATATCTTTTAACCAAAAAATAGCAATTGTCTAACTTTTTTGCCAATTTGTCGGAGATTTTGGCAGCTATTTGGTTTAGGACATTAGTTTAACTACTCTCTAAAGTCATTAATGATTCCCCTTTTGAATATATAACTCTCATTGACCCACTTTTCAATATAAAAAATGACCAAAATCAAATGAAATCTGAAAGGACTGGGTTCAAACTTTATTCAATCATTCATAAGGTTCTTAAGAAGACAAAAACCAAAACTGAAAATCAAAAATTAACTAAGGTAGATTCAAAAAACAAACCAAAAATTGGAAAGAATAACTAAAAATGTAGAAAAATTTACTGACTTAACATCTGGCTCCAGCTGCGGGATGAAGTCCTCCCTGTGAGGCTTCAAGAACCTGTAGACTAGTGCCTTCAGTCTTCCATTGGGCTATGGAGTCTTTATTCAATCTCACTCACACCGGTATAAACAATGAAAAGTGACCATGATCCTCATTTAATTGTAGAAATGCTTGAGGAATCGCCCATTAACAGGGCTGAGCAATTCCTCTCCTTCCAAGGACTGCAATATGAAAGTATTATTTTCCAAAACCTTAGCTATCAGAAAAGGGCCAAACCATAAATTATCAAATTTTCCATGTTTCCCCTTCTGTTCTTTTCTTGCATCCCATCTTAAAACCATCTCACCTTCTGAAAAAATGTGATCTTTGATATTTCTGTCAAACCTGATTTTCATTTTAGCTCTATACAGCTGGGCTTCTTTGTCTACCTTCTCCCTGTTCTGCTGTAACTCAATCATTTCAAAAATTCTCCTTTGCAAATCATCTGGTTCTTCTTGAGAATTTTGGAGGAACTTCATTACTGGGATTCCCAATTGTACTGGAAATACTGCTTCTGTTCCATAAACCAGCTGAAAGGGTGAAGTACCAATGGCCTGTTTTACAGTAATTCTATCTGCCCATAATGCATATTTCAACATTGAATCCCAGGATTTTTTAATTTGTTTGAGCAATTTCTTGATGCACTGAATGATATTTTTGTTAGATAATTCAGCCTGACCATTTCCCTGAGGATAATAGGGTGTTGAGTGTTTTAGTATAATACCATTTTTCTCACAAAAGGCCACCATTGCCTTGGATTTGAATGCTTTGGCATTATCAGTAATCAATCTTTGTGGACAACCAAACCTGCTCAGAATATTATTTTCTATGAAATCCATAATTACCTTATCTATGGCATTCCTTGTGGGGATAGCCTCCACCCACTTTGTAAAGAAATCTGTGGCAGTCAAAATCCAATGATGCTGGCCTGAAGATGCTGGGTTTATTTCTCCAATAAAATCCAGACCCCACTGCTGAAAAGGGGCATTAACTACAATAGGCTTCAAAGGTAAAGACAGCAACTTCTGTTTACCTGCAAACTTTTGACAGGGTATGCAAGCTCTCACATGGTGATAAACATCTGAGAAAAGTGAAGGCCAATAGTAACTAGCTCTTAAAATTTTATAGGCTGTTGTTTTCCAGTATTTATGTCCTCCACAAGCTCCTTCATGCGATTCTGAAATCACTTCCTTTATTTCAGCTTGATCTAAACACCTTAATAAGATTCCTGCTGGATCTTTCCAAAACAATTGACCTTCTATCAGACAGTATTTGGTAGTTTTCAATTTCAAGGACCTGGCAGCTTTTCTGTCTAAGTGTTCTGGACATTGTAAAAATAACAGAAAATGGACAATGTCAGCATACCAATCTGAAGATGAATAAGAATCCATGATTCTTTCTTTTTCCAGAATTATTTGATTTTCTTCAGGTGCTGATTCTTCTGTCATAGCATGTAATCCTAATGCCTGACAATTTGAGTCAGCCAGCAGTTTGGCCAATCCTTGTCCTTTGACCAGCTTAGTAGGTCTGATTTCCACTTCATATTCCATAATTTTGGCAATCCACCTTCCCCTCTTTCCTTCACTATCAGGCTGTGTCAAAACATCCTTCACTGCAGCATTTGGAACAAAGGAAATAACCTTGGAGTGTAAAATATAGATTCTGAAAAATTTTAAAGCCTTTACCAGAGCATAGGCTTGTTTCTCCAAGATACTGTATTTCAGCTCTGAATCTCTAAGTGTTTTGCTGAAAAAGGCAATTGGTTGTTCCAATCCCTCCTCATTCTTCTGAAGTATGACAGCAGCAATGGTGTCTTCTGAAGCAAAAGAAAATGTAAGAAATTCTTTGTCAAAATTTGGACTCACCAGGACAGGTGCTTCAGTCAGTGCCACTTTAATCTTTTCAAAAGCTTCCTTTGCTTCAACAGTCCACCTGACTTCTTGGTCCTTTTTTAACATGGTTGTAATTTGCTTAATGGTTTCAGCAAAATTAGGAATAAACCATCGCAGAAAATTGATTTTGCCAATAAATGATTGCACATCCTTTTTACTCCTGGGCAAGCTAATCTTCAGTATTGCTTTGACTCTCTCAGGGTCAATTCTGATACCATCAGCTGATACCAAGTGGCCAAGCAACTTACCTTCTTGCACAGCAAAATGTGATTTTTTAGGGTTTAAAGATAAGCCAAATTTCCTGCATTTTATGAAGGTTTGTTCTAAATGCTTCAAATGTTCATCATCAGACTTTGAGAAGACAATGATATCATCCAGATAGATAACTACAAACTTATCCTTTTCACCCACGAATGCAATGTCCATAGCTCTCTGAAAGGTTGCTCCAGCATTCATCAAGCCAAAAGGCATCTTGTCATACATAAATGTCCCCCAGGGGGTTGTAAAAGCTGTCTTTTCTTTGTCATCAGGATGCATAGCAATTTGATTGTATCCTGAAAAACCATCTAGCATAGAAATCCTTTGAGCTCCAACCACCTGCTGCAAAACTTGTTCAATCTTGGGGAGAGGATAATTGTCTTTTAATGATGATCGATTCAAATTTCTGAAGTCAACACATAATCGAATCTCTCCATTCTTCTTTCTAACAGGAACCAAATTAGCCACCCAAGAAGAATACCTAAGAGGCACTATTATTTTTGCATCCAACAACTTCTTTAACTCTTTTTCAATTACAGGGAACAAGGCTGGATTGATTCTTCTTAATTTCTGCCTGAAAGGTTTGACATTAGGTTTCAAAGGAACTTTGTGCTGAATAACTGCTGTATCATAGGTTTTTAGTTCCTTGTAAGACCAAGCAAATGCATCTATATATTTTCTCAACAGCCTGATATATCTACTTCTTTGCTCAGTTGTTAGGTTTTTAGACAGTTTTACCATTCTGGGATGTTCTGCTAAACCAATATTGTACTCCTCTACATTGTCTTCTGAAGATTGCATTACTGGTCTGGAAGGTGTATCATCTTTAGTGAATATTCTTTCTAAAGGTACTAGACCTTTTGGAATGAAATTGCTCTTCAATTCAATAATCTTATGCCCAGCTATCTCTTCTGCAGCAAATTCATCTAACTGTTCATCCCTTTCATCTAGTTCTTGATCAATTTGATTGTTTGAAAATTCATCAACAAGCTCAAGAAATTTTTTTATTTCAATATCATCTTCAAAAACCCTCCAATGTCTTACATTATCTGGAACACATGGTCTATATCTCACTTCTATTGGATACCTTAATTGAGTGGTTTTTGGAATTCTGAAATGTGTAGCAGCCAAGGCTAAAGAATCTGCAGTTTCATTATGATTTCTGGGAATATGAGTGATGTTAAATGCTATAAAATAATTCTCAAGCATATCCCATACCTCATTTCGATATACTTTCAGCAAACCCTGCTTTACTTGATATTTGTTCTTCATTTGTTGAACAACTAGTTCGGAGTCGCCATATGCAGAAATCTGCTGAATTCCCAAATCTTTAGCAGCCTTCAATCCCAGTAGTAGGGCTTCATACTCAGCAGTGTTGTTGGTGGTAGCAAATTCTAACTTATACATAAGTTTCACCATTTCACCCCCGGGAGAAATCAATAAAATTCCAGCTCCAGCACCTTCTTTGCATGAAGACCCATCAAAATACAACTGCCACAATACATCTTGCTCTTCTTGACTGTGTTTTATAGGCTGATCTTTTTGTACTTGCAACAGACCAGCATAATTTTCTTCCTCACTAAACTGTAGTATGCATGAACCAAGGTCTTTATCGACAGAATACATTGGGTGATTTGTAGGGTTTTTCTCATCTGTGGCTATGTAAGCCAACTGTAGCTCTCTATAAAGTCTCCTGTTTTCTCCACCAAAAACAGGAATAGTTGCATAAGAGAGGTCCATCTGTAATGTTCCCCCAACTTTCTTAGCCCATGACCGAGACAGAAGTAAACCAAATTTTGGTGTGATGTCAGCTACCACAACATCCATTATTACACTTTTCATGGGTAACTGAGTAAGATTGACAACCATATCTTTTATCACTCCTAGACATTTTACAGCTCGGGAGTCAAAAGCATATAGATCATGGTAAGGCTTAGTGACATTAAGGCCCAGGGCTTCCATCACAGATTTTGGCATCAAATTATGGGATTCTCCTGAATCTAGTAGACATTTATGAATCATCTGCTCATGCAGTGTCAGAGTTATATAGAATGGAGGAGAAGCACCAGCTTCATTTTCAGTCTTTTCAGCCAAAGCTGATCCAATAAAGATTCTAGGGTTTTCCTCCTGCAGATTTACTGTATCTGAAACTGGCTGATTATTGGGCATATTCATTACTTTCAAAACTGTATTCTTGTATGATGGATTTTTTATAAGCTCAGAAAATGGCACAAGAATTTTAAGTTTTCCTAACTCATTTTCCAAACTAAAATTTTGACCTGACCTATTTACCTCTTCAATTTCTGTATTCTTCTTAGGTTTTTTTGCAGGTTGCTTCTTTTCTGCTACAGGATCAGCAGTTGATTTATCAGGAATAACTGGAGCAGGAACAACGGCTTTCTTCTTAGGAGCTTGAACTACTTGTTTCGGTCCAGTTCTGAGATTAATAATTTTCTTAACTCCATTCTGATTGGTAGTAGCATTTACAGCAGTTTTTTCACATTCCAAATCATCTTCAACCTCATATAAATCAGCATCATAATATTCAGAATTTAAGAAATCTTCTTCAGTAACAAAGCCTGTAAACATTTTATCTCCAATGTGGTTCATGTCCTGATCAGTCTCAGCTTCTTCAAAGAGCAGCTGCTGATCAATTTCTTCCTCATCAACCAAATTATTTTGAAAAGGTGGGGGCACTTTTTGATCTTCATTTTCTTTCCTTTCTTGCTGGATGTCATTATTTCTTCGCTCCCTTGGCATGAATCTAGGTGCAAATTGTCTTCTAAACTGATTTTGGTTATTTGGATTCCTCTGAGCTTCTGGAGCAGGTTTAGCAGAATTCTTTTCAAGCTCTAGTTTATTCAACTTTGCAGTAAGGATTTTAACCATTTTGGCCATCTCATCTATCTTGGCCTCAGCAGATTGAGAAGCAGAGCCTGCTGTGACAGCTTCTTTCTTTCCTTTTCTTTCATACAGCTGCTGAGATGTTTCATTCTTAAGTCTATTTGAAGCTAACAAATTAGACTCTACCTCTAGGGCTGCATCTTGCATATTCAGCAGGGTGATAGGTCTCCTCTCTCTGAGTAATAGAGAAAATTCATGATCAAAAGCATTTGCATAAGTCAACTTGGCTGATGTTTCAGTGGGTTTAATTTCTGCTGGAATTCTACTATACATCTTATTAAACCTCTTGGAAAAATATGCAACAGTCTCATCTTTCTTTCTTCTGAGAGCTCCAAACTCAGTTATATAATATGTGTGATCTCTAGTGTCTCCCCACTGTCTCATGAAAAGCTCATGGAGTTCCTCAATAATAGTAATGGAGTTAGCAGGCAAGTCTCTAAACCATTTTCTTACATCTCCATCTAGACTCTGAACAAATACCCTCATCCACACATCTTTAATTTCAATATTCTGATTGTCAGCATAACTCATGAAAGCCTCCCAATGTTCCTCAGCAGTGATTTCCCCTTGTCCATTGAATCTAGGCATATATTTCTGGTAATCACCTCCAGGCAATGCATGTAGAGGCTGGGGCAAAACTAATGGTGCATACCTAGCTGCTACCATTCTATCCATCATATCCATAGGTGGATTTTGGGCTGCCATTGTGGACTGAGGTTTAGACTGAGATTTTGAGGAGGAAGATATTTGACTAGAACTTTTTTGAAAAGGGTTTCTTCCTACCTTCAACTGAAAGATTGGTATTTTGTCAGGGGAAGAGGTTTTAGCTTTCAAAAAACTTTGAGGATTGGTGAAAACCTGAAAAGTGTTCTCAGAAAGGATAGGTTTTATACAGGGTGAAAATTCAGCTGGGTCTAATGATTCACCCAACTGGTGAGAGTCACAGGAAGCTGGCAAAGATCGAGATTTTCTGAGTTTGTTTGTTGTTTTCAATATCTGCTCAGGGTCTGTCACACCCAGTTTTAAAGGAGAAACAGGCTTATTCCTGGTCCCAATCCCTTTAGAAGCCAGTGTGACTTCTTTTGGTGAAAATAGCCTTCAAAAAACAGCTGGTTCAAGTCCACCTCTTAAACCAGAAAAATGATGAGTATCCAAGGGAAGATGTGCTTCAGCTTCGTCCCCGGCAACGGCGCCAAAGATGTTTGTGTCAGAAATTGTTACTAAGGCTAGGGTAACAAGCCAACACAATCTCAAAAATAAAATCAATCCAAACTAGGTTTTTAGGGTTTTGTTTTGTAGGTTTTGGTTAGAAACTTCAAGAGCATAAGGGAATACATTCAGCAGATAAATAAAAACTAATTCATACACATATATCCATGAAGATGCATATATATCTCAGGAATCCAACAAAAGATTGCAATGAAGTTCATACAATAAAAGACAAGCATCACTGGAAATTACACATAAAACCAGAAATGAATTTGTCAATCAAGAAACTATATAAGTTCAAAATGAAGCCAATACATATCAGAAGTGAGATAAGGAGTCATATATTCATAGTTTCATCAAAAATGCATATGAGAGTTTGCAATACTTAGCAGTGAACAAGTCTGGAAGAATCAACAGCTTGCAGACCTCCTAAAGCTCTCCAAAAATTCGAACCCTTACAATGTCTTTTCTCCCTCTCTAAATAATTTTTCATCTCCAAAAAACAGTTAGGGTATTTCCTACTAATTCTCCATCCATCGAATGACTTGACTAGGTGAAATAGCATTTACATTTTTACAAATTACAATTTTGCTAAAAATAGCAATTCATTAACAAAAAGTCTTAAATGAACCTAACTGCCTCAGATCTCTTTCGATGCCTCCACTAGCAAAGATATGCCATCTGGACTTGAGGATCTTTTCTTCACTCTTTTGTGCTTTTGCTCCAGCTCAGCTATCCTTTTGTGTAGGTGTTCATTTTCATGCTGCAAGGTTTCAACAGTCTTTTCTAATTCTGAGCAGTGCCTGTCAGCAACCCTTTTCCTTCTGAATGCCTCCTTTGCATCAATCATTAACTCCTGAAAATTGTCATGAGTATCTTGAAGATCTTCTCTCAATCTTCTATTTGCCAACATTAGACCATCATTAACTTCCTGCATGTAGTTCATTTGATGCTTGTACTGTTTGACAGTCTTCTTCAAATTCTCCTTGTCAGAATTAACCAGTTTTTCTATTGCAGCATCCTGATCTTCACTTGGTTTCCAAAACATGTTAAACTTCTTAAACATTAATTCCTCTGTCAATGGCTTCACAGCAGTATCTTCAATGATAGGGTTTGAAACACTTGTTACCTGTGTTGATTTAATCTCTTCTGTTAACAATTTTCCAGAATTGTTTTCAACAATGGATTTAGAGCTTTCTTCATCTGTTACCTTTACAGACCCAAAATCCTCTCTTTTAATTGAATGCAATTCATTTTTCTTTGACTGCTCCTCCTCCATGGACTCTTCATCAGAGATGGTCACCTTATCAGTCTTCAATTTTGGATTTAACAGCTTTTTCATACTTAATCTTAATTTGTTTTTCGACCTAGTTTTAGGTCTCCATAAAGAAGCTGCCTCTGCCATCATTTTTAATTTCTTTCCTTGATATTGGATAGATGCTAACTCTACCACTTCCAAGTTTTTGATCTTGCTCTTAGGCTTTGTGGTTTTATCCTTTATAGCATGATTTTCTTTAATCTCAGTTTTAACCTCTATCTCAGGCATAAACTGCTCTTCTTCTAACATATAGCCCTCATCATCTGAGAGGACTGTGATGGGGCTTCTTGGCTGGTTATGAACTTCTACTTTTGCTACAGGAATCATTTTGATATCAATTTTCTTCTCTTCTTGAAAATCTGCTATAGGAGATGACTTCTTTTCAAGAAATTCCTCTTCCTTTTTGTCATCAAACAATGAGAACTCGACCTTATTGTGCTCTGAAAATTTCTGAGGCTGACTGTCATTCTGTCCTTCATCTGCTACCTGCTTTGTTCCCTTCTTAACTTTAATGTCATGTTTCTTTGCAGGTTTAACTGAATGCCCTAATTTCTGTATCATTACTTTTCCCTTATCAGTTTGTCTTTTGGGTTGTTGGTCTTCTCCTTTAGAATGAATCCCTGACCAAAACAAAAAGAAGTCCCAAGTTTTTTCCTCATGCTGCAACACTGTAGAAATGATTAACTTAATGAGACCATGATGAAACAATGATTGAGAAGTATGATCATCCTGCTGTTTTATTTTGCTTGACATTTTCTGCAGGCTTTTGAAGAAAAAGAATGGCAAATTCATTTTAGAAATTCCTGCCATATGCTGTAAGAACCTGAGATGATATTTGAACACTAATGAATACCTCCCTTCACAAGTCACATAACTCTGAAGAATCCTTATAGGTTCAATCCACTCCTTCCTGAACTTATGTATGAGAATACCTTTGTTCCAGTCAGGAATAACATTAGGCAATAAGTATCTTTGAGGATCAAACTCAAAAGGAGACTTCTTAAACCAGAGCTCTCCTTCATTACTAATTTCAGTGGCTTCTGAAATTAAATCTACAGTCAACTTGAATCTCAAAGGATCCATTATGATCATCTCATTCTTAAGTCCTTTGGCAAAATTGCATGACACTTGAGCATTAAAACCATCTATCTTCTTGAAGAATTTCAACCATCTTGCCTGTTGGAACAGCTCTGCACAATCTGGAAGTTTCTGAATCCATGTCAAGTCTGTGGGTTCAGCCCTATTAACCTAACCACTTTTACTGTTTTTTCCCATATCTTTCTCTTCAGGGAACAGGAACAGTCTAGTTTTAGGTTTCAGAAATGTTTTATAAGCTGTTTTCTGAGCAAATAATTCTGCAGGTTATAACAATTTCAGTGATATTTAAATCACTTGCACAAATTAACAGACCCTTCTGTGTAGCACCTTTATCAACTAGAAGACTTCCATCTGTGTAAAAACTGAGTTCTACAGATAATTCTGTGAGTCTTTTCGACACCCTATTCTGTATATTCTGATGTTTAAAACATTAGGTCATGAGAGAAAAATTCATGCAGATTTCTCTTAACGGGCTTCAGCTAACTGTTTCTGTGGTGAATTCCTCATCTTATGATCCATTACACCCTCCTCAGCAACCAATTTTTTTAGAAAATTGCGCAGCAGCAAAAACCCAAATTTTCCAGCTATAAGGGTTATAACATAATACCTGTTAATTACTCGTCCATCGTGGCCAAATGTCTTCAATTTGAGGTGTCAATGATGTCCTCCTTCAAGCACAGGTGTCCTCATATCGATTTTTTAGCTCCAGGTGAATGAATTCAAAAGCCCTAAATTCGATGGCACCAGAACACACCTGTCTCCTTTCCCCAGCGACACAATCCACCGTTTAACAGTGAACTCTCACGCACAAACACTGCCTCCTCTGTGATGATGCGTGTGACAAGAGAAAATTGACAGCTAAAACCTGGAATTGGCTGGTCTCTGTGCAACTGAACCCGCATAACCTGTAATGATGCCTTTGTTTTCTCTTCGTGATTAACAACCAACTAACATCATGCTCAAAATGCTGCACACACGTGTTAAACACTCACATAATGCGATTAGATACTCTCACTCTGCATCATGATTGAAATCAGATCGAGAAATAACAAAAAACTCATGCCACGATATTCCTGTAGCGCGCTCTGTGTTAAACTTTGGTGTAGTGCTACAAGAATATCTTTTAACCAAAAAATAGCAATTGTCTAACTTTTTTGCCAATTTGTCGGAGATTTTGGCAGCTAGTTGGTTTAGGACATTAGTTTAACTACTCTCTAAAGTCATTAATGATTCCCCTTTTGAATATATAACTCTCATTGACCCACTTTTCAATATAAAAAATGACCAAAATCAAATGAAATCTGAAAGGACTGGGTTCAAACTTTATTCAATCATTCATAAGGTTCTTAAGAAGACAAAAACCAAAACTGAAAATCAAAAATTAACTAAGGTAGATTCAAAAAACAAACCAAAAATTGGAAAGAATAACTAAAAATGTAAAAAAATTTACTGACTTAACAGTCTGTTTGCAGATATCACTGCAACCCTTGGTGTAGGTTGATGCTTTGGTATGCTGAACCATCGATTTTGGATTCTGACAATCACCTTCTGAGGTCGTGACTGATAACTTCCATGTCTATCCTAGAGGTAAGGTTTCCTAAACAAGGCGTCAGCTACGGAGAGTGGTGTCATGTCACAGAGTACTTCATATTCAAAAGGTTTTATGAAGTAGGCGAGTTTGCATTGTCAAGTGATCCGTAGTTCGTTTCCATCCTTCATCCAATCGATGTTGTAAGGCTGAGGATGCGGACTGGTGATAAGACCTAGTTTCTTCACAAGTTCTTCAGAAACAAATTTTTTCTAGCTCTCGCTGTCCACAATCAGATGTAATGGGTTTCTCTGGACCCATATTCGTGTATGGAATAAGCGCTCTCGTTCCTCCTCGTCGATGATAGTCGAGGTTGTTGTAGTGGTCAAGGTCAAAAGAGTCATCGCGTCTGGATCAGATTCTTCCACCATCTTGTCGAACGCGTCGGAGTTCACCACTTTCATCAGAAATGTCTTCCAAGCTTTGCATTCAAACATATCATGCCAAGATGAGTGGTGGTAATCGCACCATTTTCTAGTCGGCGGTTGTTTGCTACGTTCCCTCTTGTGAAAAGGCTTCTTACTGCTATCATACTTTGGCAGTGTCGGCTGAGAAGATTTCAACTTGTTGAAGTCGGCTGATGCCTTCTTATCGGGTCGTCATCCTAATGTCGGATTTGTCGCAAAATGTAATTTTCCTTTCCTCTTAGTTTCCAGTTTGTTGGCATAGTGGAAAGCATCCGCAAGTGTATTGACAATCAGAAATTCCATTTCCTGCTAGATGTACTAAGACAATCCACTGGTGTACTTAAAAATAAGCAATTTCTCTTCTTCTTGGACGCCAAGTTTTTCCATAACTCGGTAGAACCCGTCGGCTTAACTATGTACTGATTGTTCTTTCCATTGCCTTAGTTGTTTCCACTTCTTATACTATTGCTCAAGGTATTTCGGCAGGTAAAATTCCTTTTGGATGTGTTCGATGAATTTATCCCATGTTTCGATGGGGTCTCCCCTTCTCTCCATCTTTGTCAAGAGGTTCTCCCACCAGCAGTACATAGAGGTAGACATATTTAAGGATGCACTGGTGATCTTTTCATCTTCCGAGAGTTGATTTACAGCATAATAGGATTCCAGTTGCTACACCCAATTGTTGACAGATTCCGCGTCAGTATTACCTTTAAGATTTGGTATGTCCATCTTCATTTGCACTTTGAAGGGGCTGATTGTATTGGAGTGAGTTCTCGTCGAGGATCCTCCGAATGTCGAATTGAATCGCAAGAGAATCTCATTGAACTGGGTGAACATTTCAGTCCGTTGTTGAGCCAGAGCTTGCTCAATAAGCTGTGCTATCTCTTCGGCTGCATGTCTATAATCTGTTTCTTCTATCATGTCTGGAGATCGCATCTGCTTGGATTGTTGAGATTGTGAGCGAGTTTGAACCGACATAAGTCAGGTAACTTCGAGAGAAGTGTATATGAAGAACTTAAGCACAGACAAACCTGAGGGCTCTGATACCAATGATCCGGGTCATGTCCATGAAGCACGAGGGGGATAACAGTTTGACTAAATGAGTCAGCTCTATTATGGCGGAAGCTTAATAAATAGAATGATCAAAAGCAGGATTATGCAATACAAATAAACAAAAATGCGTACAGACAATATGCAAGAATGCGAACTGTTATTCTATTACTTATGAACAAATTAAAGCTGACTGATTTTGATAAGATGTATGTTACAATAGTTTACATGCTTATAAAGAAGTCTGAGACGCTTGCATTCCTGCGCTTTACGTTCCGTTACAAAGAAGAAGTTAGAACGGTTTCAATAGTCCAACCGTTAAAGTCAACTGGAAGAAAGAGAGACAGTCTATTGAAGTTCGACAGTCACTGGTCGCATCTTGACACTGCTTGTCGATGTCGCGAACTGCAAGATTGTAGAACATGTCGAAGGTGCGAAACATGCCGTGATATGTCGAAGTCGATGTTACGAATATAAAATTATAACGTAAAATATAAATTAATAATCATTAACAAGTAATTAATTAGAATTAGTATGGAAAGGACATAACCCTTCAACGCAATGCCCAAGCCATATTTACGAGGCGAGCAATCCATTGTAAAAATCATCCAATATATTATTCTATTTATCATTCAATATGAGAGTCAGATTTGACTATTAACACTCCAATCGGATACGATTGCTTCTTTTGGTATTAGAGTGGAACGCTCCTCCATCTGAGCTCGGATTCAGTTCAAACTCAAAGTGGACTCGCTCATCCTCAGTTGAGCTCGGACTTGGCTCATTCCTCTCCTTCACTTCTTCCATGTTATTCCTCCCTTTCATTTCCTCTCACATCCTGACCCCCTCCATCCTGGTCTATGCCCCTGCCCTACTCACTCACACCCCTCATCATCCACGCCTCCTCCACACTACCTCTCTCATCCACCATCGACCGTGCCCCAGACATCTAGTCCTACTCTCAGCCACCTCCTGTCACTACTGAACCACATCCACCCCCTCCACCATCGGTCCTCTCCACCTCCCTACTCCTCTCGCAGTCCTCCTTGCCCCAACCCATCTCCATTCGTCACCTCTCCCTTCCTCAAACTCCTCGCTCCTTACCTGCAACCTCTCATCCCCGCCTGTCTCGACTCCCAATCAACTGTGTTCCCATCTGCGCATACATATCCCCACGCCCCCTCCACTCTCCACCTACTCGCTTTCCCTCCTCCACTCTCCACCTCATATCCCCCGCAGCCCCCATCTCCTCCACTACTCTCGTAGGTCTCCCAAGCTCCCTCTGAGTCCTGCTGCATGTTCTTCCCTCTATGCCATCCTTCCCATCCGGATCTTCTACGCCATCCTTCCCATCCAGCTATTCTCCCACCTCTGCAATTCTCCCTCAACATCCCTCCACCTCCATCCACCTGCACCACCATTCCCTCCTCACGACAACCTCCTCCATGATTTCCGCGGCTCCACTTCCCTTCCCCCATCCTCCTCCCTTGACTACATCGCTAATGCCCTAAAAGCCTAATTCCTTATTA
>BSBM01000310.1:5170000-5250000 GCA_027924585.1 Larix kaempferi | reverse complement strand
ATTTTATTAATTTTATTTCTAATGAATTTTGAAAAGCAACTCAACCATGGTTATTTATATTGTGCATAGAAAATAGTGTGGGAGGTGACTTGTCATATATACCTACCCCATAAAACCCCCAATTCATAATATTTTAATATATCTCATATTTTTGTAGTACATCTCTTAGGAGGCTATTTTTTGACCTCAAAATCTCTCTAATGGTTATGACAACGAAAAGTATGATGATGAAGATGATGAATATTATGATGATGAAGATGATGATGATGATGATGGTGGTGGTGGTGATGAAGAGGAAAGCGATGATGATGATGATGATGAATATGGTGATTAAGATGATAATGATGATGATGATGATGAAGATGGTGATGATGATGATGATGATGATGATGATCACCACATGATGGAACTTGGTTGAGAAAACCTTCTTAGTCTTTGATGGCTAAAATATTCTCTTCCCTGGAAAACCATTTCCAAGGTCCTAAGACATGTAGATACTAAGTTCAAAACCATATAATGGAACTTCTATCATCAATCACAGGATAATAATACCTCAAGATCCCATTTGTAGTTGGTGGAGGTAACCTTCTTAGACCTAGATGGTTATAAGATTCTTTTAAAGCCCAAGTCTTATGTCTCCTCCCTTGACCATGTCCACTTCCCTAAGTCCCCAAGACTTGGATACATCTAGCACAATGGATACCCTTGTAAAGTCTTGTTTGGTGCTTTTAGACATTGTTCATGGCCTTTGATATCTAAATGGTTTCTTTATGGCTAATGGCACGATATTATTCCACAAAACATCATTTCAAAAGCCTTTATTAGACATATACATATTGCTCAAAACCACTTCATGGTATCGACATCCTTAATCATATGCCAATGATACCATTAAGAGGTAATGTGTGGTTAGTGGAGGAAATCATCATAGCTCCTTCTGGATAGAATATTCCTTTAGGGCCCAAGGTTCAGGTCTCTCTCTCTCTGACTATCTCTCTAAATTGGATATGGGTTGTGGGTTTTAAGGGTTGGGTGTTTGATGATAGAGTTTGGGTTTGATGAGAATTAGAGGTTATAAGGGTTAGGGTTTAATTTTTATTTGACTAGACACTTTAGAGATTAGGATTATGTGGCTAGGGTTATAGGGGTTAAGGGATATATATCATTATGTGTTAGTATTTAGGATTACAGTGGGCCAAGAGTTATGATAATTAGTTATACTGGGAACTACGGATCGCAGACGTGGCTAGGGCATAATGGTCAAGGGTTTATAGATTGAGATATGGGGGTCATGGATTTATGATTACAAGGATGAATATTTATATGTACATGAGGATAATTCGAGTTAGTGATTTTGTGTAATAATATATCTCCTAACCCTTGTGGTGAAAGAGAAAAGAGAGGGATGCAGGAGGGAGGAGGGATTGGGTAGAGTGGAATAGAGGGGGGGGGGATTGACTAGAGAGGAAGAGAAGGGGGTGGGATTATAAAGAGGGGAGGAGGGTATGGAGAGATAGATAAAAATTAAGGTGTAAAACACAACGCGTGTGTGCTATAATGCAAGCGCGCATCTACATGTGCACACATAGCAATGTGTGCGCGCCTCTACACGTGCGTGCTTCTGCGAGTGCGTGCTTATACGTGTGTACACATTTTCGCACACGCGTGTCTAAATTCAAATTTTTTTTGGAACCCTTGCAGGTTTTGTATTAGCTTCGGATTTCCAAACCTTGAGGCTTGGTCTGATTTATGGCAGAACATGCCAATTTCTGTAACTTCATGTTTTTCATGCTTAGTTCCGCATATGATCCACTTGTGCACTACTGATGAAATTGCACACACTTGTCGAGATCTGTGTGCAGATTATAACTATATAGTTTTAGAATAGATTTGTTATTGTTTTCTATTTTTAACTCATTTTTAACTGCACTCATGTCAAATTTGTAAAAAACATAGGTCGTTTATTTGGCCTATAACTTTCGATTGGCTTACCTATTTCGAGAACGGAAAAGAACCCACACAAGAGTACAAAAATACCTACAAGCTAAAAAAAGAAGAAGAATTTTTTTAATGTTCAGACCATGTTATGGTGGACCAAAACTCGACCATGTTGTTTGAAGGCTTCACTGACTTTCGTAATTTACAAAAAAATATAAAATTAACTTTTAAAATTTTGGAAAAATAGCACTGCACAATATTCATCTGTTTCCTATGCCTCTACATATTTTTTTCCTCATAAATTGACAATTTACATAACAAACCGATGGACCAACAAAAATATATGCATTATGTTTTAGAGAAAAAATAGCGTACCAATCTTAAAATAATGACATTTTGGGGTGGTTATACCCCTTTTACATAAATAAAAGTTATATATTGAAAGATGATCCGTTTTTCTATGTTTCATCTTTTTACACCTAATTCTAAAAACTTTTGTAGGTACCTCTAATAATTAGTTTTAATGATAAGATTTATGCTTTTCCAGCATGCCATTGCCACTAACGCATGTCATAACTGGGTATCATTACCTTGCACCAGCCCATATATATATATATAGAGAGAGAGAGAGAGAGAGACACACACACACACACTTATTGTATAATAAATTCACACATATAACTTTCCTAACATGATCTTCCCCTACCTTGTTCTCAGGTAAAATGGTGGAACCCCGGGTTTCCATTTTAGGGGATTTAACAATATTTTTCCTCGTGTCCTTTTGGAGTGAGGATAATAGTAATAGCTAAGATGATTGTTTAGTCTTAAATTCGGATCATCTAGTAATAAATATCCTTAGGCTAGTGGGTAGGTCCTAGGACTTCACTACTAGCCTGTAACAAGTAGTTGGTTCACTCGGGATTATCATAACTTAAGATGATGCTTAAGACCTTAGGGAAATCAAGTAAACCGTTACTTTTCTTCAAGTGCCTATGGTCACCAAGATGACATCAATCACTAGTATCCTCGACCTCTTTTCCCTAGTGAATTCTTGCCCCGTCGTTTAGTTGCATTAAAATCTTCAATCTCCTAGGTCTATATTCAACCATTACAACTTAGAAAGTAAATCTTACAAATTTTACTTGTGGGGCCATGGCCTTGAGCTCTTGGCCAGTTACATAATTACACTTTCATTTACAAAGGAAGATGGGGTAAAAAGGAGGGGTGTTACATCTTGAGTGATTTTTATTTCAAGGTAGAAAATCAAAGAGGAATATAGGAAATTATATTGTGAAGGTTCATGTAAAGCGAAAGTATGAAAGACTTATAAATTTATTCACATTATAAAGAATGATTAGAGAGTGGTGAATTTCTTTGAAATTATTGTATTTTTATAAAAGTAAACATTGTATAGGTGGGAATTAGAAGTATACTTATATAATACAAGGAGAAAAAGAGATTTTATGCTTTTATATTTAAAGCTTACCTCATATTTTAGTTTATGGAAAATGATAGATTTGTAGAAAGTAATAATTGAAGTATACAAAGTGGATTGTTTGTCCAGGTATAAAAAGATGCAGTCGAAAGTTCAGAGATAAATCATGATAATGAAGAAAGCGCATGACAATACCATGAAGATTAAAGACCAAGCTAGCGACCTTATTGAATGATGCGTGACGATGAAGACCCAATTGATGACTCAAGATGAATACATGACCAAAGTGGGAATAAAGATGGAAAGAAGACCCAAATGAAAACGAATATAAAAGCGACAAATAGCAATGACAAAGCAACACTATTGTTATCTCTAATAAACATTAAGATAATATTAAAGCACATATTAAAGTGCTATAATGTTTATTATAAGACGAAGACAATAGAAATATCTAGAAGGAGCAATTATTGAGACAAATGAAGTCTCTCCAAAACAGGGTTTCTCTTATGTAATTATTGCTATTTAATTAATCCAAGCCATCTTAAGCAAGGCCTCCAGCTTCAGTTAGTATTGTTATTTGTATTTAAATAAGATCGAAGATTACCATACAAAACGCTTGTTTAAAAACTTACTTAACTTATCAATATGCAAAGATGACCGGAACATATATCGATTACAGAGTCTATGGATATGCAAAGATGAAAGAAACATATATCGATTACAGAGTCTATGGATATGGATATGCTGTTAAGAAGATTACATCGCTGTTTAAGCAGTAAGAGTAGATTGGAATAGCTCCTCACATGGATGGACGGACATAATACTTTGACGAAGTAACTAATTTAATGTTTATCCTTAGTGAGCCATAGCAAAGTGTCCCCCATAATTAAGTGACAATAAACGGATCCTTTCTTCGATAAGTTGGGGTGGCATATAGAAGTGGCGTTATAGATATTTCCATTTTTCTCCAACACCTGAAGTTCCATATCAAAAACAGAAGTTCCATTGATATAATGACAGTAGAACACCCCATATGGATACACCAAGCGATGGCAGGAAAGTGGAGGCCGGTTTGAATGACCCGATAGTCTTTCAACGACTTTCCTTACCCTTGCTTTCTTTCCAGAGTCATCTGTGCGCGCAGGGTGAGAAACAAGCTCTATATTATCAGAAGACCCCAATTTAGAGAGCACAAACTCTATCATGTCCTCTATTGACGTGGTGCACGTCTTCATCTCGCCCTGCACGGGATTATCCTCGCACGAAACCAGCGTACTGTTCATGTTCTGCGTCATATTTGAGCTCTCAGAGATCCCAAAGGAAGAGACCACGTCTGAAAGTGCCACGGCAGTAAACGGGATCAGCTGTGATAAATTACGGGGTAAAAATGCCTTCCAGGGACTGTAAATCTCTACCATTGTTATTTCTCCGCCTTCCCTCAACTCCTTGGCAGAGAAAAACAAATGATTCATATTACCTGAATCAAAATCACCTGATTCAAAATTACAATTAGTACAGCTATGTTCAGATATTCTGGCGAGAGTCGCGTATACAGATTGGAAACACAGTAAATTCGCTGAGTTACAGAATTGAGTGGCATGGAGACGCAAGTTTCCATCCTTGATAATTTTAGTGAACGTGTTCACCTCCTCTTGTGTGAGCGGAGACATACTTGCTGTTACTCCCTCGGGTACTTGAACGCTCGGAAGTTTCTCTCTCCAGAACTTCAATTGCATCTCTGCAACTTTATTTGTGCCCGCCACTGTGGGGAGGGCTATGACCTGCATCGTTATCATGACTCCAAACAATTCCTGATAACAACGAATAAGCGCGATAAAAATTACTTGATTTGTAAACACGTTTTCAACAAAACAAACAGTATTAGACTCACCAGCTTCAGTCCTGAAAATTCTACATGAGATGAGAACAAGTTACAAGGTAATCTATATAAACTTGGGATGGGAAGAAACTTACCAAGAACAGCCTCATTGTTGGGATGTGCGACTCCCTGTGGATGATAAATTAATTGCTATCCTCCACACGTTTACAACACGACCGGAAAGATAGACGTTTGCAACACTACCGGAATGACAGATTGGAGCTTTTCCTACGAGACCATCTCCTTATAAATAGTTCCATGAGATCAATGGGTGGACATGGATCATTTGCGTACTGTATTAGAACAGATAAGTGTTGTGTGTTTGTGTGTGCAGATAATTTATCTTTGGTTGTCAGGAGACGTAGTTGATTGATTGGAGATGCTCTTTCCACGTATAGCTACTGAAAAAACTTATTTAATAATATTCTTGTCATACTTTATTCTGTAAAGAAAAAACTTTTCGAAAAAATAAATTGTGAGGAGATGAGTAGGAGGAATGTTTTTATCCTTTTTACCTGTATTTAAATCTTACTTTGCATTATTACCACTTGATGTTTATGGTTGGCGGGTTTATTATGTTTTGGCGTTATGGGGTTTATTATGTTTTGCAAGGTATTTAAATCTTGACAACATTACTAGAACAGAGTTAGTGGCGCTATGGGGTTTATTATGTTTTGCGAGGTATTTAAATCTTGATAACATTATTAGAACAGAGTTACTAACCTTATGGGGTTTATTATATTTTAATGGTATTATGGGGTTTATTATGTTTTGTCAGACATTTAGATCTTAACAAAATTTGTATTCTTGGTGACTCTTACTGTATCATCAATTGGTCTCAGAACAGTCCCGTTTGGGCTCATTAACACTCCAGCACTCCTGCCAGAGGATCAGTCTCCTCTACAGTTTTCAAGCATATTTATCGTTGTCATAACAGTGTGTGCCAGATGGATTATCAAAGCTGGCATTGGGTATACCTTCTGGACATTTGTGTTTCAAAGAATTTCGAGGTCACTCAATGGTTTCGGATGGGTCCTTGGCCCTGGATTCACTATAATTATCACTTGGTTCACTATAATGATCAGTTGGTTTTTCAGGGGTGGAACAAGAATCTGTTTTTGGAGCATCGCTTTCAGGCTTCTGTTTTCAAATTTTTAGATTCTTGATTTTTTCTTCTAGATAGTTGGATGAGCACGGCTTAGAGTTGTTTATTTTGAATTTTCAAGGGGTAATGATTATGATTATGATTATGATTTATGATTAGAGAAGTCCTTTTGATTTCTCTCTTGTATGGCGGTTGTATTTTAACACATATTTTTTTTTTAATAAAAAGATGAAAAGATGTTTTTTTCGTATGAAAAAAAAAACCTTAAATACAAATAAACTATTTTTAAAAATTTAAAACAACCATTTTTTTATTATAAATTATAATGAAAAATAAAAATTTAAAACAACCTTTTTATTTACTATAAATTATAATGAAAAAGAAAAGAATATAAGATATTCACATTCTCCAATAAACCAATCAAAACAACATATTTAATAGCATTCTTGTGTATGGAAATAACTATTTCTTAAAATTAAGAAACAACAACGTATTTGTATTTCTTCTGAGTAATGTCTTGTGAGTGGTTGTTGAAAAGAAAATAAATGATTTAGAAGACAAAGAAATAAGAAACAAAGTATTTAATAGGATTTTTCTTTTTAATTTAGCATTCTTTTTTATGGTAGTCAGAAGAAAATACACTATTTATTGAAATTAAGAAACAATGTATTTGTATTTTTTGAAATTAAAAAATAATGCATTTATATTTCTTGTAGGTGGTAGTTGGAAAGAAAATAAATTAATTAGAAAAATAAAAATAATAATGGTAAAGAAGTTCTTATTATTAAAATTAATGTAAAAACACTATAATATTTTTATCAGTTTATTCCTTTGTATCTTTCATTCAATATCGGTTACTTCAGAAATAATTATATGGCGATGTCTATTTTTAAACTTTTGATTTTTGTTCAATTGTATTATTTGATTATTTTTTAATGTCACTTTTAAGTAATATTGTAATGTTGTTATGTTATTTTTATTTTTTTATTGCGCCCATAGGCGCTCTACAGCCTAGTATGGGGAAGATCTTGTAACGCATGTAACATGTAACGTTTGTCAAAAGTAATAAAATGTAAAAAGTAATACTATGAGGGAGATCTTGTACTGGATGTAACATGTAAAATTTGTCGAAAGTAATAAAATGTAAAAAGTAATACTATGAGGGAGATCTTGTAATGGATGTCACATGTAACGTAAAATGTAAAAAGTAATAGTATGAGGGAGATCTTGTAAGGGATGTAACATGTAACTTTTTCGAAAGTAATAAAATGTAAAAAGTAATAGTGGGAGGGAGATCTTGTAACGATGTAACATGTAACTTTTTCGAAAGTAATAAAATGTAAAAAGTAATAGTATGAGGGAGATCTTGTAACGGATGTAACGTTTTCGAAAGTAATAAAATGTAAAAAGTAATACTATGAGGGAGATCTTGTAATGCATGTAACATGTAACTTTTGGCGAAAGTAATAAAATGTAATTTAATAAACGTACTATATATTATGTTGGCCATTAATAAAAGTAATAGTATGAGGGAGATCTTGAGTGCAATACCTGAGAAGAGGTTTGCACCACCTGGGGAAATTTGATCCCTCTCAGCGCTTGATAAAGCCTAGGATTTGGATCTAGGCTGGTTGTATCTAGAGGAGTAAGGTTTACACCTGGGGAAATTGATCCCTCTCAGCGCTTGATAGAGCCTAGGATTTGGATCTAGGCTGGTTGTATCTAGAGGAGTAAGGTGCGTTATAACCCCTAGAGAAGTAAGGTGCGTTACAACCCTAGTATGGAGAAGATGTTTTCACATAATGTAACATAACATAACACAAAAAAATAATTCAAAATATTCACGCCTGCTCATAAAAAATTATGAAAATTAATTAAAAAATCCAAGTGGGCGCATAAAAAATAAAATTATGAAAAGGAATAAAAAAAAATGGATGTCCCCATATAAAATAAAAAATTAAAACTTAAACTCATATCTATCAACCAAAATAAATCTATGTTGGTTATAAAATATTTGCAATTTTTTTAATGTAATTTTAGTATTTATGGAATATTTTAGTTCTACCATAAAATGTTTTGAAAAGTTTTGTTACATTTAATTTTAAAATAATATATATTTTTTAAAACTCTTAAAATAAAGAAAAAAAATTATTTTATAGGAAGTAATGAATAAAAAAAATTAAATTTATTTATAATTTTATTAAATGAAAAAAAACTCAAAGCTTGGAAAAAGTTTTAAAACCTTATCTAATCAATATATAAAACATAAAAGATTAACAGATAAACTAAAGTTTTTTATAATAATTAATATGTTTGTAGATGATCATGATTATGTTCTCACATCCATCCTTATATATTTAATAAGGTTGGAATTATATTATGATTAGAACATGGTAAAAAGTAAAACTAATAAATTCAATGACTATTACTTTAGAAATAATTTGACGTTGCCAATACAACATGCATACGAGTTTTGTTGCTTTGTCACCTATCAATAGTCATTAGGTTCATTAAGTGTATTTCAAGGATGATTTTAAGAACCCCCCAAAATTTATATGTATAAAAAATGGGCCAATCTCCCCGATATATAGGAAAACTTGAAGGCGATTTTATCAATAATATAATATGTATAGATAATTTTTTTGGCGAATCTTTCATTTCATTATATAATGATGTAAAATCTTGGTGAATCTTTCACTAAATTATAAGATATTGTAAAATCTTGGCGAATATTTCACTTAATTATAAAAAATTGTAAAAACTTGGCGAATCTTTCATTGATTTATAAAATATAATAAAATTTGGCGAATTTTTGCCAATAAGACTCAAGCTTTTGATTACGTGGATTACTAAGGTAGTGCAACAGAAGAAAATACACCATAGCTCAACTCTGGACTCTCTCGACTCCTAGACTTTCGAATGAACAAGTGTATGAATGAGGAGAGGATGGATTTATTTATACATTTCACAATCAGTATTTGACCACTCACAACTAGAAGGTGTCGACGAAACACCACTACACTAACTAGATTCAGGGCAAGTAGGGACTCTACTTGTTATCTCATCCCTTAATGGTCCAATGGACATGTGGGGTCATGAATCTTGACATTCCAACAAATTGATAGAATTAAGTGAATATCCCAGTAGTGGGCCACTTCCTTTATATAGATAGATAGTTATTGGACCAATTCCAAGCTTCCAACCAATCTTCTCACCAAAATTTATTCTCTTTGGTGTCGAATGGTAGGAGAGTTGAATATTTATCAGTGAATACTTAAAATGGGTCAATCCACACAAATTTTCCTTGGCAAGTGATACTTCGCCCATAACTATTTTAAAATGTCCCAAGACCATAAAAGCATCCATAAATTGATAAATAAAAACCCGATGCACTTCTAAATTCTCTCAGTGATGAGAATAACACCACATGCACTTCTAAATTCACCCAGTGATGAGAAAAATGCCCCAGACACTTCAATACTTGCCCCTGGCACTTCAAAATTCTCCCAAAGATGATAAAAATGCCCTAAGTACTTCAATATTTTCCTAGGCACTTCTATATTTTCCCAAGGATGATAAAAACTCCCCATGAACTTCAATATTTTCCCCAAACACTTTAGAATTCCCTTGAGGCACTTCAATACTTACTCCATGCACTTCTAAATTTACCCAATGGTGATAGAAACACGCCATGTACTTCAATACATGTCTCAAGCACTTCAAAATTCTCCCAATGATGACAAAAACACCCAGACACTTCAATATTTTCCTGAGGCACTTCAAAATTCTCCCAACAAAGATAAAAACGACCCCATCTGCTTCAATGGTTTCCCAGGCACTTCATTATTTTCCCCAGACACTTCAAAATTCGTCCAATGATGATAAAGATTCCCTATGCACTTCAATAGTTTCCCTATGCAAGGGAGAAAAACACCCGACAATGATATAATCACCCAGGCAATCACAAAAATGCTTCAATCCACACAAATTTTCCTCGGCAAGTTATAACTTTTCCCATCATTGTTTTAAAACATCCCAACACTATAAAAGAATCCATACATTGATCAATAACAACCCCAAGCACTTCTGTAGTGAGGAGAAAAATGACCCATGCACTTCTAAATTCACCCGGTGATGAGAAAAATGCCCCATGCACTTCTAAATTCACCCAGTGATGAGAAAAAATGCCTCGAGCACGTCAATTTTCCGAAAGATGATAAAATTTCCCTAAGAAATTCAATATTTTCCCAGGCACTTCTCAATTCTCCCAAGGATGACAAAAACTCCCCATGCACTTCAATATTTTCCCAAAGCACTTCAAAATCCCCCCAAGTCACTTTAATACTTGCCACATGCACTTCTAAATTGACCCAATGATGATAGAAATGCCCAATGCACTTCTAAATTCACCCAGTGAACAAGTATGGATGATCCCAGTACCCTCACATCCAGTGCCTTGGAGCCCTTACAGAGATGAATTCTGCTTTGAAGCACCTTGTATCCAGTTGACAAGGTCCCTGTACCCACAAGGTTGGATCTTGGAGCCACCACCTTGTTGACGATGCTGAAGACCCTATTGATGATGCTGAAGACCTTGGAGATGGTGTTGAAGCCCTTGTAGATGATGGAGAAGCCATGCATGGGTTGAAGAAACATCAATGACCCATTCTGTGGTCATTCATGTTTTTGTTGGTGTCATGGAACTCTTGCATGTGATTATTGCTACCATTATGATGATGATGACCTGGTATGGTCTTTGACATGTTGTGGAACCCATGAACACACCCTTGGTATTATGAAGAATCCCATGAATCCCTTTGGCATGTTAAAGAATCCTTTGGAACACCAAACGGGCCAAATGACCCATTATGTGGTCATTTGTGGTTGGCATGGTTATTGATGGCTTGATGGAGTCCTGGAACTCTTGGAGATGGCCCTAGGGCATGAGAAAGGCTTGGCACCCACTTGGATACTTGGACACACTCGATGGCTTGTGGATGATGATCAAGGATGGGTTTGATGATGATATGGCATCTTGATGATGGGTTCCTTGGTCATACATGTTATGGTGATGGGGTCCTTGATGATACCCTTGGACTTGATGGTTCTCTTATGTTTTGAAGCTTGTGTCATGGAACCCATACTTATTGTGACATGATAACACTTGGACACTTGCTACACCCTTGGTTTTGGCGATGTGGTGGACACACTTGCTTGATCTTGAGGTCATGTGCATACCCTTGACTAAGGGTCCTTGGTTTCTTGATGCAACCCTTGATCATTGGCATATCATCTTTGGCATTGATGTGGAGCTTCTGAATGCATTGATGTGAAGCTTGTGAACCTTACGACAAACCCTAAAATCACTTTTTTGGTAAGGTTGATGTTTGAAGAAGTGTTGGGTTAAAATAAAATAATAAACATTACAACTCACACCTCCCTTGACCTTAAAGTTAGACCTCAATTTAAGGATGTGGACAACATCAAAGACTATATAAACACAAGCTTGGTCACACTCAAATGTATCCAACAAAGATGATGTAGTGAGCTCGCTTGAATTGTTTTGTACTGAGGCAATTCGACTAAGAAAACTCGGTGGTGACCAGCAACATTAGTGTCTTGCAGCAGTGGACTAAGGTGATTTCGGTGACTAAGGAAACTCAGATATGAGTAATTAAGGGATGGCAGTCCCGAATTTTTCAAGTCTTCCTCAACATAGACAGTCTGAGTTCTTCATGCTTGAACAGTCCGATTTTTAGTGTTGGATGATGGTTACTTAGGTGAGGTCTTTACTAGCACCTGAACAGACTAAACTTTCACTGTGTTGAGGGTTTCCACAGTCCTAAATTTGAACAGTACAAGCATCTACTCAGTTTTGAATATATTTCTTTTGGTTTTTAATCATTATGACTGTCCATACATGAGTGACACTATTTGAATTCTGATTTTGGTGGAAATTCGAATGGGAGCAATATGATATCCAGTTCGAGTTTGGAGATACCCCTTTTTGCAAACATAAGGGTGATATTTTTGGTTTAAGGGTTTCTTTCTCAGCATATAAACAATCCAAGCTTTGAACATTGTCTGGAGTATACACATCCACATAATGATGTCTTGAAGTAATGACATCCTTAATGACAAAACCACCCAATGCTCAAAATAGTCCAAGCTTGACCCTGGTACAAGATTGATGCACCCCGAAGTTGACAAAGTTTGCAAGCATTCTCAGTCCATTTTTGGCATGCTTTGAACTTCTTCCTCACCATATACACAATCTGGTTTTGATATGTGTTGGAGATTTTACACAACGTGACAATGATGTCAGTCCTTTGAAGAATGGACAGCCCTAGAGTCCAAGTTGAATACACAGTTTGAGTGTTTATGATGGTTACTGCTGCTAGATCTGAGCCTCTTCATAGTGGTTTCTTTGGGATTGAATAGTCTGAATTTGAGGTCTTCTACAGACACAGAAACAGCCCAAGTGTGAGTTTTGACATGCGCAGATAAAGGAAAGTGAATTTGCATGATCCTTGAGCAGCTAAGGTATATGATTGCAGCAGATTGATGACAATCAGAGATTGGCATCAATATTACAAGTAGAATCTTGCACCTGAGGATTGGATTCCTCAACCCTTTCTTAGTTGGAGCTAAGAAAACTAGGATGGGTCCTGTCATAAGAGTTGGTGCTCTTCTTATCAGTTGGTGCTGATTGTAATCGCAAAGATTGAAGTCTTCCATTGCAAATAAATAAATCTTACATTACATATATTATTGTGTCTCTCTTTTATGTGTTTATTGTGCTTATGACTCATGATGAATATGATTATGTAATTTATAACATATTGCTTGATTGATTAATAGAAGATGAAAAAGGTTTAAATTGCTCACACATTGATTCACCCCCCCTCTTAGTGTGACTATTGTGTCCAACACATCCTACTCTTACTATTATACTATATTGTTTAAGAACATTGTACTAAAAACTTAAAGACCGATGTTTAAAATATGTCGCCATCAATATTTGACATATACTAGCATACTAAAGTTGTTTTTAAGATGGTTGAAGTTTCTCACTAGAAACCATAAGAAGGAAACCATGTTCAACCTTATGAATTAGTCATCAAACACAAAAAGAATGAGTTGAGCTAGTGCCACGATCAAACAAATTAATTGCATATTTGAAAAAGGTAGTGAACTTCATTGAAGGTTTAAAGAATGCATTCCCAAGTATTTAAAGTCAAGCTTCAAACCTCATTGAGTCCCACCTCTAGTTGGCATGAACCAATCAAGAAGTGAGAGGAAGTATGGTTGGTGGAATGAACACACCTACTAGTGGCTATCGAAACATCTTCGGATTACATTCAATCAAAGGTATTTTCATTCTATAATGTGTCCTTGATTTCCATGTTGATCTCCTAATTAAGGGAAATACGATGGCCATGAGAATCCAAAGAATAGTTAAAGGATGAGTGATGTTCCATGTACATGACAATACATTGAAGCAATGAGAAGATTTCAAAGAACCAAACTCTTCATTGACATAAAAATGTGGGGGCGATATCAATCAAACAAAGATAAAAGGGCAAGGTAAGAGCACATATCCCAACCTAGAAGCAATATAAAACTAAAACTCCAATCTTGCATGACCCATATTTTGACAGTCATTGGGACGATCACATAGGCCATTTGCCAAGTCAAACCACTAGCCTAGAAATGTCATTGTAACTTGGGAAGTCCACATCTACTACTTGTAAATTAGAATACTAACATATAATTCCTTCCAGAGCAAAGAACATTAGGTCCACATAACACAACATTGGTAATCAAATAGCCAAGCAATGAAATGATGTTGGTGTTGGAGCCAAGAATGAAGCCACATAAAAACCTTAACCTGCGAATGCTCAATCTCAAGAACCAGGAATCAGAAATAGTCATGCCATATATTGTGGGAAATTTATTATTGAGTACTAAGTGATGGAGGCACATAAACTGCTATCAGGGGAACATAGACAATTGATTTTTATGATGAATATCACCATTGGATAAATGGATACACACCATATCCTTTTTGGTAGATCATGAGTTTTTTCAAGTAAAAAATTGAAAAAGAACTAACAGAGAAAAAATACCCTTTACACAAGCAAATGCAAGGATCCTTTTAGAAAAAATTTCAGATATTTCAATCCAATGAAGAGCCCAATATGCTTTCTTAGCTACAAAAGCAACAATTTCAATTGCATGAAACAAGTGATTCTTCTCCTAAAATATAATTCTTTGTCACAAGATTATATGTTTTTGGATGGTTGTTCTTAATTGCAATTTGGCACCGACATACTTGAGATTATTTCATGAAACAATTGGCCAAATTCTCCAAAAATACCCATCAGAAGCCACAAACAAAGCCACAATATGACTAATAAAGTGCTTCTCATCAGAGTTCAACCATTCCCAATGAGGAATATATTGAGGTAGATCAAACTCCTATGCAGTCCAAGAATAGGGTACATCCTTTATATTTCCGAGACCTACAGATACTTTATCTAAAATATGAAAACAATCTATGGGTTCTCTACCAAAAGTTGATATTTGGCAATAACAACCATTATGAATCTGATTTTGAGGAAAATTGAGATATTGATAGGTGCCTAGATGAAAAAATAGGCATAAGACCTCAAGAATGGAGGCTGAAGTGAAGTGAAATATTTCATATTGTTTGCTGCTATGAATTAATATTTCAGATGATCATTAAGGATGAAATTTCACAAGGATTAGATCTGGGTAACCTCTAATGTGAGGGGAAATTTCTGAATTTTTGCTAAAGGCATTCCAAGAAATTTCAACAAATATGAAGACCCTGCAACAAAGTTTCCAATTTGAAGGTTGTGTGTGAGGTTACAATAAGAAAATCAATTAGCAAGTTGCTAATATGAAATGTCATAAAAGTTGCAATGATATCATTCATGTATATAAAAAAATAGGAGTGTTTAGACCATTGAGGATCTATCTCTTTAACAATTTCATTTGGTACATAAAAAAATCTGCATCTGCATGCATTGGTGAGTCTAGGTGGAAACGATCAACTTACATGTTAATAAATATAGTAATGTTTAAGATAGAATGAAATTATTGTAAAAATTGGGTATATATAAATTCTACCTAGCATGTTGAAACACATCCCCCTTACCAGAAAAATTCATTCAGAACATCATAGTTCCTCCAGTGATAGTGTTTGGTTGTCCCACTTCTATTTATCTGGACTTCTTTTTCAAAAAGGAAACATATGTATCAATAACAAATCATAATAGAGAACAACATATAAAATTAGTAGAATGAAACATAGCATCAATCACAAATCATAATAGAGAATGACATACATTATGAATAGGTTGATGTAAGGTGCACGCAGATGCCAAGTACCTTTTTAATAACATTATAAATAGGAGTTTCAACTTCTCTAAAGAAGGATTCTTCCTCGCCGCTATATGATGGATTTTTTTTCCCCCATCACAAATCTCACATGACGATCTAACATCCCATAAAGTTCATATCCCATCTGCAAAAGTGCAAATTCTATGTTACAATAGAAATTTTCAAAGAAATTGAATATTTGAGAGAACTGGAAGCAAACATTGTATTGGAGAAAACTCACTATGACTTGGGAATACCACAACAGACAGATGACTACCAAAAATATACTCAATTCTCAAAGCGATGCTATTATAAATGACAATGTTAAAATAATGGAGAAATGTAACCAACCTCGATCCAACGTTTGATGTAGATCCCTGTTGGAGCTTTCAATCTGCGCACATCCAAGCACTTGTAATCTGCAAATTAGTCTTGACAACCAATATCTAACAAGTACATGTGATATATAAATGACATTAACATTATCAATAACAATGGTCCATAATATCATAACCAAATGTAACCCAATGTATAATAAACAACATTCACACCATGAATGGATGAGAATATGAGTATTTCTATTAATGAACAAGAAGAAGTACAAAGTGATATGACCTCTCGCCAGCAACCAATCTGAACCAAGATCTAGATCAATCCACTTGTGCCTCCACCACTTCAATCCTCCATGAATGGAAAACTCAAACTAGAGAGGAGTTTGGAAAGTGAACATAAATGGTTCACAACTACAAGGATCAATGAGTGCAGACTCAAGATAGGGAAAAAATACACTAGAGTGCCTTTACTATTCTCTTCTTCCTCCCATCCATAAGCCATATGTGCTCAATATATAGTCCTCTCAAAGGTAGGTGAAAGGACTCATCGAGACGTTACTTGGGCAGATGGAGTGCCAAAGGTCACCCAATGACCGCTTTTTGGGAGTAAAAAGTAATTAATAGTGGTTTTTACCATTTTACTTGATACCCGTAGGCTATAGGGATGCAACTCGTGGGTACGCATGCTATAGTGATGCAACATGCAGGTAGGAACAAAAATATGGCAAACTGGTATCACTGAAGGATAAAAATGGATCTGAGTCACTGAAATGGATCCTACAGGCCAAAGAATGCTGATGCTCACAGGGTGGAAGATTTCTGTGTAATAGATGCCCCCTAATGTGTGAGGTCAGAGACTGAAAGTGCTACGATGGCCGAAGTACATTATAAAACTCAGAAGTGGAGTGATGGAGACACAAGTGGAAAGAACGGTTCACTCGTCATAATACAATAATATCTCTGAATACATGTCGGTATAGTACAACAATCTGATACAATGGCCATGAATAGGCAGTACATAATGGATACATGTCATAAGTGATCATAGCCATGATCCCTCTACAGTAAGATATGGTCTTCTGCTGAAAAGAAGACAACTGGTGCAAACTAGAGGTACAAACTATTGAAATCTGAGAGGTGATGTCTAAGATGTAAAGTCAAAGTCATATGTAGCATACTGAATGCCACAATCACCTAGGGTCTTCTACACAAGCCTTCAATGGTGCAAGTCCCATCAAGTGAATATAGGGGTTGGGGTCGAACCTGATGAGACATCGTCTAATTACCGGTCAATGATGTAAACCGTTAATAGACGCGAGATGACCCACCAAGAATGAAAATGGGCATCAAAGCACATAGCACAATCATCAAAGTGTGAATAAATGGGTTGAAGTCGAACACTAGGATGAATCCATCGATCAAGGGACATTGATGTATTCCCAAAACTGTCGATGGTGAGAGAACCTGCCACTAATGACTGCAAGCCTCAAAGTACTCAACTGAACTCTAAGCCTCAAGTCCCGGAATAAATGATTTGAAGTCGATGGAATGAGACTCGCTAGAAGGAGGGCATTACGGCATCCCCCATCAACCAGCACGAGGTACCATCAATGCTGAAAGATTTGGAAGATCTCAGGTGAAATAGACTGACTCAATAAGGATGGCCGACATGCAATAGTCAAGAGATCTGAGGAGTGGGCGACACTGGTTTCAGGACTTCCTTTGAACAAGAGCATGAGCAGATGGATAGACTCAAGAAGCATAGACTTGACATAAACTATGCAATGCAGGAGGCATTACAGAGGGCTCCATAATGACTGGAAGCTTAACCAATCGGTGGAGAAAACTGAGAAACAAGTATAGCTCCTAAGGCCCAACTATAGTCCCGACTCATAATGTACGGAGTGGAATGAATGCTCTGTTCAAAGGCGACACAACAACTACCAACAAAAAATAATTACCATAATCCCGTCCGGCTTTTTGGAATATTTGATTTTTTTGGTCATTTTCATATTTGGGAAAAGCTTGAAAAAGAATAAAATTGCTTATAGTACAACAAGTGAGGGAATGAGTGTCAAATAGCTAGTAGACTAGTCCCAAGCAGTGGAACATACCTATGCTCAATGCAAGGAAGTACGTGCAGGATGTGGACACTCGGGGGTGTGTTCCCTCAGGGTCAAAGGGTCATCAAATTGTGAAGGGAAAATATATAAGCTCTGTAGGGCTCGACAAGGAAAAGTGCTCAGGCACCAGGCTAATAATTGAATAAGCAGGAGCTGGCACAAGGATCAAGCAGCAAGCAGGATGATGCAATGCAATCACAACATGATATAACTAAGGGGAGTCCTTAAGGGATATGGCCAGCATAAGACAAAGTAGAGTATGAGTCTTCATCGCAATGTCATGGCATCACTACAAAGGACTCCCGATCCTAAGGACAAACAACGACATGGGCACCAAAAGCATAATGGGGTTCTAACTAGGGTACCCATGTTCGGGAAAGCCCTACCGCCACATGACGACACTTCTATAACAGTGTGAAGGTTCTCTGTCAATCACGAAGCGGGGTCGCACCTAGGGTTTATGAAAAATGGTCAACACGTCAAATGCACAATGCATGTGAAAATGGCATCTAACCTATATGTCAGGTGTGAAACGTACCTGTCGTAGGTGTGAAATGGTTTAGAACAATTCTTGCCGAGGAAATCTGTTGAAAAAACACTACTCCATGACACGATATCAGTTCATAACGGCTCAAAATGGCAAAAACTATAGAAAAGTGGGTCCAGAAAATTATAAATAGTAATAAAAATTTAATAAGTTTCAATTCATTTGCACTATTCACCATTTTGGAGTTTAGTGGTAAGTTTTCACCTAAAACTTCGAGTGCCGATCGTGGGAGCTACAAGCGCCCATTCAGCGAACCATCTGGAGCAGGTTAGTGGTCACTGCCATACCTTTCATTTAAGTGCTTTAATTTCAATTTTGGTCGGTGGGATCGTTTGTTTGGACAAGCCCGAAATGGCCTCGGCGCTACCCGCGGGTTGTAAGTGTGCAGGTCGCAGGTAGGGCATCAAACGCGCAGTCAAAAAACTGACTGCCCGCATCTACCTGCAACTGTCTACAATCTATCCCGCGGCTACGACCGTGAAGAAGTTTTCAAACATGAAATTGACTAAAAATTTCTTGCTTTGCACTCTAGGATGGTTCTAGAGTGGAGGGAAAGAGATCATGACCAGGTATATGAGGTTGTATGCAACGATTTGCAAGCACAACAAGCATTGCAAGCATGTGGCTTATATAAATACTGGACTCTCGAGGGCTTCAGGGCCTAAAACCTACTACTCCGTCATTTGATCAACTACTAGGACATGGATGCTCGACACTTCATTCTCAATGGGAAAACACTGACACTAGATGTAGAGGATATCTATTTTATTACCGGTTTGTCCCATAGAGGAGAAGTGGCTAGTCTTTGGTCACGGACCGTGGGCGGTGGGATCACTATGCAAGATTACATAGTACGGTATTGTCCCGCCAACACATGACTAGTGGGAAGTCAAGTGCCAATCAAACTCATAACGGATCTAAGTACAAAGATCATTGTGGCTACCCTAGTATGGATCACGAGATCCAAAGCACTGCATCAGGAATCCAGATCGGTGATGTTCTACGCATCACAATGCTTGCAGCCTACTATATTCGACTGGTGTACTACTCTGTTGGTGTCTATGAAGACACAACTAACGGAATGTAAAGAGGGCAAGGCCAAAAAATTTGGGTATGGTAGCATCCTCTGTAGTTTCTTCTTTGAGAGAGTTCTGGGACTTATCCCGAGGGTGGATGTCTCTCCTCAGTCTCTGAGATCCAGCCCTGACCCGGTGGCCTGAGATACTGACAGGACAGGGTGGTGGCCGTCTGGCGTCACCATATACTGAGGAGTTCTTCTGCTGGTGGAACCGGTAGGTGATCACTATAGAGGACTATCCCTACGCGAGGATCGACTTCAGACAGGATCGTGACATGCCGCTCGCCCCAGGAACAGCTTTCAGAGACATCGGTGAGTACTCTTTTGGTTTTGTGTTTTTAAATTTTTATGGATTTTTTTATTATAGTTGAAATGCAAAAAATATTTTTGGTGGTAATGTCATGTGCTAATGGGTGACTATTTGCTCGCAGACAAAGGCCCAGTGAGACCAGATGGCTTCCCGAGACATGGTCATTGGGGTAGAGATTAGGTGGCAGCAGATGCCATAGAAGGATGAACACTCCAGACGTTGCGGTGCAACTTATCACGGATGTTTGCTCGAGTTCCACTGATAGAGGTGGCCCGACTACCTAAGGCCATGCAGTTCTAGGTAGTGGGAGTTCCCGGGGAGTGGGTGTGGTTGGTGCACCGGATGGCCAACGCGGCACAGTACTACTATGAGACACATCCCGTCGAGGCGGCAGCTAGACCTCCTCGGAGGGAATAGATATCCCAGGGTCTCATCATTTTTTTTATCGATATGTATATTTTTTAGGGCTACGGGCTCCAGTCTTGTATGACACTACCATTTTTGGACATATTTATATATATATACAACTTTGGTTCTCGGTTCTACTATATGTGTGTATGGTACAAATGTATGAATGTCTTTGTATTTATGTGCTTATGATGAATGTGAAAAATGCCAATCTAATACATAGTTAGTGTATGCATCAGATATATAATTATGACTTCTCGGAATGTGAATATATGTAATTGAAACAAAATGTCTCTCTAAGAGTCATACTTTAAGGAAAATCCGTAGTAACGTAGGGTCTCGTACACAGTACTTCCCATTCAGCTGAGACACAAATATTTGTGAATCCAGGAGGACTTCTAAAGACTGGATGTCATGTGAAATGGCATCCCGAAGTAGCTCAACAACGGCACTATACTCAGCCACATTGTTAGATGTAGGACCGAGACAAGCACCTCCTGAGGACACAACTAGATGGTCAGGTGAAAAGATAACCCAGGCAGCAGAAGCAAGCTGCTGCATATGTCAGCTAGCACCATCCGCGAAACCTAAGAACGTAGGATATCCCACTTACATCTGTCAATCAAATAGAGGCTAATCAGCAGACCCGACAACCGAAAAGGCTACCTAGACTATGTACAAAAAAACTATACAATAGTGTACAAAAGTATCAACCTGAACCATAGGTTCAAGCGTAATACCGCTTGAGGTAGAGCCCATTTCTAGGCTCCTTCAAGACAACTCCCTCGTAATCTTCTAACTCATAAGCTCCTTTTTCCAAGACACGCCTCACAATGTAAGGATCGTGCCACATGGGATTGAACTTACCTTCCCCCAGGGGTTCTTTAGCTTGGTCATACAAGAGTACCAAGTCACCTTCAACATATTGCTGGGGACGGACAGACCTATCATATTGAACCTTGACACGACGCTTGTTAACATCAATGGCCACAGCAGCATCTCGACGGTGCTCGTCAAGTTGCTCGAGGTGTACTAAATGTTGCTCAATCTCCGTCGTATCAGGGAGGAGCTCTATGGCTAGTTTGAGCGAAGGGATTTCGCATTCAATCGGTAAAAGTGACTCCACACCATGAACTAACTAGAATGGTGAGAACCCAGTGGAAGTCTTAACTACGATTCGAGATGCCCGCAAAGCAGCATATAACATGATATGCCAATTGGTCTTGCTTTGTTGGATGGTACATTGGAGAATGGTCTTCAAAGACTTATTTACTACTTCAACCTGACCATTCGGTTGAGGATAGTAGGAAGACGAGTGTTCTTGACGAAACCCAAGCTTGAGAGACAAATCCTCCATCATCTTATTTTGAAAGTAACTACCATGGTCAGTGACAATCTCTTTCGGGATACCGAATGAAGTGATAATCTGGTTGAACACGAAATGGGATGTAGTAGCACCATCGGCTTTAACGGTAGGCATGGCCTTAGCCCATTTGGAAAAATAGTCCACGGCCACAATAATATGATGATGCCCCCCAGCCGAAGCTGGTTTGCAATCCATGAAATCTACCCCCCACTTAGTGAAGGGAACAACAGTGACGATCGGATGGAGGGGCGCTGGATTCGAGTGTATGTTCTGAGAAAACACCTAGCAAGGGTGACATCTCTTCACAGCGTTAATACAATCTTTAAAGATAGTAGGCCAAAAATAACCCGCTCGCATAATACACTCGGCTATAGCAAGCCCGAATAAGTGACCGCCACACGCCCACGCATGGTAATCATTAAGTACCCATTCCACTTCTTCGTGAGTCAAACAACGAAGGAGAACGGAATCCTTTCCTCGGCGATACAAAGTGTCACCGATGATAGTATAATCTTTCGTGTGATGTCTCACACGCCGTTGCTCGTCTCATGAATAATGCAGAGGAAACTTCAAAGTTTGCAGATATCTAATGAAATCCCCATACCAAGGGTCCTGGTTGAGATAAGAAATAAGTGTTCATCCACAAAGGAATCTTCATGAATGACATCCTCATCAAGCCGTGGAAGGTCCCACATAATTTTAGCGAACAACAATGATTTCACCAATTTCGTAGAAGCAAAATCGAGATCAAATTCCTAAAGCATCACAATCCATTTATTATATTTACCCTTGATAAGGCGTCGTGATAGCACGAACTGAAATGGATTGATATGAGCTACAAAAGTTGTTGCTCGAAGCAAAATGTAATGCCGTAACCGTTGGACTGCATGAACAGTCGCAAGTGCCAACTTTTCTACGTGGGTGTACCTTAGTTCGGCATCTACTAAGTTTCGACTAAGATAATAGATAACATGCTCGACAAGCGCATCATCTATCTAAACCAAGAGCATGCCAAAAGTCTCTTGAGACGCAGCCACATAAAGAATGAAATATTGTGTAAAGTCCGGCGGACTAAGCACAGGGGCCGATACCAAAGCTTTCTTAATGGCATCGAAAGACTGTTGGGCTTGCTCATCCCAGATCAAAGGTGTGTCTTTCTTCAATAGGCGTGCGAAACCTTTAGTAATACTGGCATAGTTAGCTATAAACCGATGCAGAAAAGTAGCTCTCTCTTGGAGGCTCTGAAGTTGTAACAGATTACACAGAGGAGGCAACTGAAGTATTGCCTCAACTTTGAGAGGATCAACTCTAATACCCAACTTCGAAACTATGAATCCTAGAAGGCGACCAGTCCTAACAGCGAAGATGCATTTGTTCGGATTCAATCGAATTTTGTAGTGGATACATCATTCGAGAATCATGCAGAGGTGCTTGGGGTGGTCCACTCTCTTGCGAGAATGGCCAGCAAGATCATCCAAGAAAAATTCCATAATCTTCTTAAGATCGTGAAAAGCATAGGTCTTGGCTCGCTGAAAAGTGGCTCCAGCGTTTTTGAGGCCGAAGGGCATTTTCCAGTACGCAAAGGTTCCCCATGGACAAATAAATGTCGTTTTATGTTGGTCCGTGGGTTTGATTTGAATCTGATTATAACCTGAGAAGCCATCCATGATTGAAAAAATCTCACTCCCTGCACAAGCATCCAATATTTGATCAATGAATGGCATGGGGAAGTTGTCTTTTGGACATGCACGGTTCAAATCTCTTAAATCAGTGCATACATGGATCGTTCCCTACTTGTTATCCATAGGAAGGGGGTTTGACACCCATTCGGTAAGGGGAACGGGGTAGATGAAACCAGCTTTGAGCAACTTCTCCACCTCTGCCTTAATAGAAGCTGCCTTCCTAGGGTTCACAGCACGTAAGTGTTGTCGAACCGGTTTAGCATCAGGATACATTCTAATCTCGTGTTCAACAATGCGGGGGTCTATTCCTGCCATCTCCTCAAATGACCACGCAAAATCTTCCTGGAGTTCAGTAAACAAACCAGTGTAAATATCAATCTCCTCAGGAGTGCAATCGGCACCGGCGTAAACATTCTCAATCTTTCCGGGAGTGTGGGAGATGTTGATCGAAGTGGTTGGGGAAATATTGGCCATATTCCCCTCTAAGAAAACATCATGCGACTGCAAAAGAGCCACAGGGTGACCAACCATCTCAACTAGAGTCATCCTAAACTCCTCCTGCTCAATGAGCTTGAGGTTGGGAAGGAAATAAGAGCGATGGTGCATATCTTCCCAAGGCCTCTCACTACCACACATGGCTTCGAGGATAGCTTCATCGGATGGCAAAGTATCATCGAGGCAATTGTGAGAGCAAGATGAGTTGGCTTCCCAAACTGGTAGCGTAACGGGATCTTCTTCAACTGTCTGGGAAGAAGAGAGATCCGAATCTGCAGTGGTTTGTTGGATGTGATCATAAGTGAGCTTCGCTACAGATAAAGGCATAGACATCTCGACGTGCGCAATATCTCCAGACATAGAATCGCGGATGGAAAAATCCATGGATCATGACAATAGGAATTCCGGAATGGCATACTATTGAAGGAGGAGGCGCACTGTCGGAAATGGTTCCAATAAAATTCACAAGTGCAAAATGGTTAAAATTTCCCATCAACGAGGGGTACATTCCAACACCTATGTTCCCAGTTGTCGACTAAGAATCAGAAACTTGCGGGACTACTGATCCCATGGATGCTGTGGAAGGAGTGCCAACATAATCTAGCTGATCAATCGTCACAATCTTGCCTTCATGGGGAAAGCAAATAACTCGAAATACAATAGATGCGATAGCCTTCATAGCATACATCCAGTTTCGACCCAGTAAAAGGTTGTAGTCGATGGGCGCATCAACCATTTCGACTTCAATAGGCATGGACTTACCTCCCAAGGAGACAACAAGGGAAGGGATAATTGCATGCGGCATAAAAGATATACCGTTGAATGCAGTGAGTGTAGTTCTAGACGCGTGTAGAGGAGGAGAGCCAAGAGCTTCCCAACAAGTTAACAACATTACTGATGCAGAAGCACCTTCATCAACCATAGTACGTTTGACGAAGCTCTTAAGAAAAAACACCTGGATTTGAAAATTGACGTGGTAAGGAAAGCGAGGTTGGACATTAGTAGTATCGAACTTGATAACACTAGGACTTCCCCCATCCTAAACTCCTAACGCACTCAAAAGGGCATTCTTCTGAGAAGGACAAGCTTGCAAAAATTCAAGAGCCGAAATGGCACATGGGGTTTGGCCTAGATCTTCTACGATGGAGTAGTTCTGGGCTGCTCGAGCATTAGGATTATGCGTGGAGCGCTTGAGAACACCTTTCGGTATCTGCGGCATAATAGAAGGCTTCTCGATATGCAAGGAATTATCAAAAGGAGGGGGAAGCTCATTCCCCAAATTGGGTTGTGGTGCACCATAATCACGTTGACAAGTAGCAACACAAACCTCCGACTAAACCATATTCACACATCCATAACCACTAGTATTGGAAGAATACGTTGTCGTTTCATTAGTAGCATAACCAGTGGTGGGAGCATGTGAAGCCATATTTTGATGATGAGGAAGGGGATCCTTCAACACAGCTGGGCTCTGTGCCAAATGCTTTGATGCTTCTTCAATATGAGGACATAAGTGAGTAAGATGATGCTCCCCACAAAGCTTACAAGGGAATTTCACTTTATGCCTAGGTTTATGATCCTCGCCAGCATTACCTCCTTCCCAAGGAGGGTTGGCATTCTCTTTATGAGGAGTATTATGATTTCTATTGTTGTTGCTTCCATTGTTTCCACCCCTATGATTGTTTCTCCCCTTTTGCTTACCACCGGGTTGCTGGTTACCTGACGGTTTCGTTGATTGCACATTGTGTACATCAGACGACGGAGTGGAAGTGGACAAGGTGTGAACCTGTCTGGTAGTAGACTGGTTTAGTGACAAATTTTGCATTTGATTAGCTACCAAGTATACAGGGCGAGTGCATGCGGACCCCACGATGCCATCGACATGTGGTCCAGGAACTAACGTAGGCTCATGTCTTGTTCTCGGTGCATCAGGAATAATGTCATACAAAATGCTAGACTGAGAATAAAGTAGATCTAACTTCTGGACTTTCAAGATAGCTTGTTCCTCAGTCACAATGCCGGACATCGAAACATCCTTAGCAATGTATGGGAGTAAAGACTTAAGGAACCATTCCAACATGAAATCTGGAGGAATGTTGGCTTTCACTAATCTCTTCCATTGACGCCACTCTTGAACGTGGTCAGAAATATGTGTGGCCTTATTCTGACGGAAGGTGGACAACAACTCAGTACCAGTATCATAACGAATCGGCAACTGAAAATGGTCTAACAAAACCAAAGCAATCTCGTTGAATCCCCTATAGGTGTTTTTGGGCAACTCCACATACCACTTCGTAGCTGCCCCCATGAGGGTGCATTGAAATAGTCGTAATAGAATGGAATCATGATTCAAAGAGTTGGAGGAGCACCAAAGGTGAAACGTCATGACATGATCTCCCGGGTCCTCACCATCTTTCCCTTCAAACTTTGGAATGTCCGAAGGGATCTTGGTAGGGACCGGGGGCCAAGTAGGGTCGTGACACACCAGATCATTCGTGAGGTTTGAAAGATCCAGGAGATTCAAGCGTGCAAGGAACGGGAGCTGCGGATGGAAAGCTTGATTATAAGCTCCCATAAAAGGTTGGTTAAACGGAATTGTGTTGTAGGATGGACCAAAAGCTTGACCATGAGGATTAAACTGCTGATACTAAGGACCTGATGGCCCATAAGCTTTCCCATGGCGATAAGATTGATAAGCCCCCCCTGGCTGACCCATTTGAGAGTAAGTAGGTTTATGCGTGTTTTGAGCACCATATTGGGGTGGTGGGTGATACTAGTGGCCAGCACCGACTGTGTTGTAGTAAGGGTTGCCAGCATGAGTATGGGGCATGTATGTACTATTCATAGTGGGAACTGTGTTGTATTGACCGTAATGGTATGGTATGTTCCCACCCCCAATATTAGGATTAGTTTGAGCAGTCGTGTGATGGCCATAAGCATGAGAAGTATTCCCAGCTCCAATATGGGCGTGACTAGTAGCAGGGTTGGTGGTGTGATGTCCATGTGGATAGGAAATATTCCCACCCCCTACATTAGCATTACTAGTGGTGGCAGTGGACGCAAAAGTATGTGGTATGTGTCCACCCCCGTGGTTGGGAGGAATGGTATCACGTGCAAAGTAGTCCTGGGTTGACGAGTAGCGACATGTGTATTAGGTGGTGGATGGTGAGTCATGTTTCGAACAACATTCCGACTAGGTTGGGTATTCCTAGGAGGTGGTCACGTTCCAACATTAGCATGGTTAGGAATTTGACCAGTCCCCATACTATGCGAGTGGGTGGACAATGTGGTGCCCCCAGCTAGGGTACTGCCCCCAGTGGGTATAGTATGACTAACACTTTGACTAGTGCCAGCATGAGTTCCAACCGTAGTGGAAGGTTCGATAGTAGTGTGACTAGGCATACCAAAAGAGAGTGCGGTGGGGTTGACCATAGGGCTAGTATCATCATGAGTCTCAGGTCTCCCGTATCTATAATTGCGTGGAAACAAAGGAACGAAAGGCTCATCCTGTTCTTCCTCCTTGGGTAAGTCGGGCATTCCATAAAGATAGTTATCCGGATTCGAAGGATCAAATGGATCCCGGTCAAGTGGATTAGGCCAAATAGAACCAGGTTGAGTCTCAAGTGGATCACCTCCCAAATCCTCATGAGGAGTCTGGGGATCGGAAGTATGTTCAACTCTACCCGAAGGAGTAGAAGGGTCTTGCCCAATATCAGGATGTGCAGCCATGTAGTCCTCAACATAATTCATGTAAGAATACGAAGACTCAGAGGCAGCCCTCCGGCGTCCTCTAGTAATACGACATGTAATCTCGACTAGCTTTAAACTAGCCAAACGACGGGACCGGTGGAGAGTAGGGCTCCGTGCCACGTTCTCTCCGGAGAGAGACACATCATCTCCTAAAGGCCAACTATCAATCAAAAATAGTAAATCAAAAGCACACACCTAAAGAAAATACAGCCAAGAGCAGACAAACAGAGTGCCTAAATGAGCTCTTGACACTAGAGCTAGTATGTCTCGCCTAGGAGAGGCTTGCGACTCCCAAAATATAGCCGGAGGTAACAGAATCAGTTATAGAGACACCCAGGCTTCACTATGTCGACAGGGTCAAGTCCACTGCACGAACCCAACCGTGTTGTCCAATCCCTATCTGACTCAGGACACAAACAGCATAACCACTGCAAGTACCCTATGCGGTACCTAGGTAAGGAAACTATGTTCACTGCAATATAACCAATGCTCAGGGGAATAGTCGCAGGTGGGACCCGTCATATGGGCAGGGTAGCTAAGCCCGAAGCACAAGAGGACAAACCTCCGATACCCCCAGACATGAACAAATCCTGGAAATATCTCCCATGTTCAGCCGGTATCAGAGGGATATCTCCTCAACCAACCTCCCATGACCTCGTGCTTAACTCTGGATTGAGTAGAGCTTCCTGAGAACACCGATCTATACTATGGATTCCTCGACTCCCTGGTCAGACACCTAATGTTTCGTTCAGTAGTCTTGGATTGTTAACTCACAATGATCTATTCCAACACTGTAAACCTATGCTAGTTGGTGTACCCTATAAATAAAATCACTCTAATCAATTTTATGATTAAGCGTTAATTTTAGTGGCTGTGATTACTTAAGGGATATGGTCGTGAAACTAGTGATGTGTAGACTCAATAGTATGAAACATCGTCCAATCCTACACTCATCTATCCAATAAAATAATGTCACTAATATGCAAAATCAACCAACAATTCCGAAATAAATATGAAAACTTTATCTTTTCAATGCACAAGCAGAACCTAAAATGAAGGAAACAAGCACTCAATGCAAAATGCAGTACATGGAAATAAACTATTTTTGTATTTTCTCTTATAAACAAAAAGGAAAATGCAAAAACTAAATGAATATTTTTGTATTTTTTCAATATATATGGAATGAAAAAATGCAAGCAAAATCCTACTATTCAGTCACTGAAGTGTCGAGAAGATCACTAAGACAACCCAGAAGATCCTAAACAGCAAGACTCAGCCAAAGGAAAGAGCTCCAAAGGAAAGAACCAAGAGGTTAAAACCAAAGATTGGTAAAAAACCAAGAAGGCTCAACCAAGAGAAACGAAGAGATCCAGTCACAACCAAGGCATGAAACAGTCAAGAAAGAGGCCAACAAAGACTCAGGAACCAACCAAACTCACCCAGCAACAACCAATAGCCATAAACCAACAAAAGCCGGAGTTACACGTTATTGTCGAAGGAATACCTGCAGGTACCCGTGAGCAGTAGAGTAAACATAGGCGGGTATACGCGGGCAGAACTAAGCCAACCCACGCGTGAGAAAAGCAAATGGTCAAATAAATAGTCTAGAGGCTCAAAAAAGAAAGTTTTCTACAGTGTATCTTAACGGCCAATCAGTGACACAGAGCTTTGATAAACAACAACTCTAATTATGGACTAATGCTCAAAAAATTTCCCAAACATGGATGTTTTCCCCAACGGAGTCGCCATTTCTGTATTGGAGAAAACTCACTATGGCTTGGGAATACCACAATGTGTTAGGAACCTATGTAAACCCTTCTCTTTACTATGTTAGTATATTGTTGTTGGACGCATATGCTTTGTAAGTCGTCCCGTAGTATTTGTTGATCTGTAGTTTATATTAGCCCATATTATTGACCCATAGTATTGGACACATATGCTTTGTAAGTCGTCCCGTAGTATTATATGTCCCATGGTTTTGACTCATGGTATTGGGCATAGACTTAGTATATAAGTGTGTGTTGAGGTCATTGAAGGCATCGTGAAGTTAATTGTATTGAGCTTGCTCAAAGGAGGTTGCCCCCTCGAAGTGGCCCGTGATCAATATAAAAGTGATTATGTTCTATTATTTCTGCTATTTCGCATATTCTTATTAATTAATTGTTGCAGGTGCATCTCATCTGGTATCAGAGCACTTTTCTTGGCACAAGTGGGAATTTTTTTTTTCTTTTTTTGGGCGGCGACTTTCAGATCAATTTCTGAAACTTTCTGCACAAAATTAGAAGAAACCGATTGCATATCTGAATTCCTCTTTCACAAATACGCAATTTCAAAAAAACAATCATCTCATTTGGAGTTCTAAAAGTGGAGATATCGCGGATTTAAAATCAGCAATTTTTCAGAATTTCGGTGACGGCCGCGAAAATTGCGGCGAGAAAATCTTTTGACCGAGTGCCCAGATATCTATTCCGCTTTCATGGGTAGCAGCAGAGTGGTTGTTCCAGTTCCGGAAACATGCTATAATAGCGATTCTGAGCAATATAGATCCGGTTTTTGAACATTGGGTGGAATCTCTGCCCAAATTTTTTCTGTTGTAGGTTCGGATCTGGAAATGCTCCCCATCCGCTTAACTGTGGGAAGTACTTGGGCATAAGCCCTAAAACTCATTGTGAGGAGTACCACAGGAACCCCGAAGTAGCTGGCCATTGAGAGGACCTGCCAAGCGAAAAGGGCAACGACCCCTACCTGATTGACTAGTTCCCACCCGTGAGGTAAACCAAGAGCTGTCGTTTGTGGCAAAGCGGTTATCAGTTTTACCTGAGCCGTGGAGTGATGGGTACTGCCCCAATACGCAAGCCGTCAGACAGCATTGGTGGCCGAGTGAAACCCCTGAACTATTAGGAAGCCGCACATACCTGGGGTCCATATCTACTTTCAGCTGAACTATTGTCGATCACTACTGCACCGTTTCAACTCCATTTTGCAAGCCATTCCAGATCCAGCCATTTTCAATACATTCGACGATGTTCCAGATTCCTTCTGAGTCGTAGCTGCTCCAGTCTGGAAAAAAAAAAAAAAAGAAGAAGAAGAAACCGGGTTATGCTCGTCACCCGTGCAGGAGCACACACCATGGAGGAAGCACTTACAGCGATCCAAACCAAACTCCAAGATTTGGATGAAAAATTTCTCAGCCTCCATCTTCAGCATTCAACCATGAACAATACCAGACAGCCATAATCTTTTGCAGCCACCGGGTTCTCTGCTTCTAGCAATTTTCATGGGCCGAAGCTTGATTTTCCTCGCTTCAATGGTACTGATCCGACTGGATGGATATACAGAGCAGAACAATATTTCAGTCTGCATAATACTTTTGATGTTCAGAAAGTTCCACTTGCATCCTTTCATTTGGAACAGGAAGCCCTTCAATGGTACCGTTGGTACATCAAAGCTCATCCCGAGCCAAACTGGACAGATTTTTGCCAACTCATTTTGCCACGATTTGGTCCTAGTGCTTTTGACGACTTCATAGGAGCACTCACTAAACTTCACCAAACTGGCACAGTGAGAGAGTATCAGATGGAATTTGAGAAACTAGACAATCACACAGAAGGATTGTTTGATGAATTCTACAGGAGTTGTTTTATCAGTGGTCTCAAGGATGAAATCTGCTCAGAGGTCAAAATGTTTTGTCCCAACACAATGATGGAAGTCCTAGGGTTGGCTAAGTTGGCCGAGGACAAGATCGTAGCTCAACAACGCTCCAAGCCCACCTTTGTTCCCTTCAGAAATATGGGTTCCCAACGACCTCCCATCACGGCTGCTCCTCAACCAACTCCTATCAAGCATTTGTCTGAAATAGAAATGTAGGCACACCGAGAAAAAGGGCTTTGCTATAATTGTGATGAGAAATTCACTCGGGCACATAGATGTGTTCAACAAAAGCTCTATCTCTTGGATGTGGATTCTCCGCCTGCCTTAGAACTTGGTGAAGAAGCTACAGATACAGTAGATGATCTGGTCGATATACAACACCCGCCTGTTGACACCCCATGTCTGGACGACCCACCCGAGATCTCTCTCCATGCTGTAACCAGTGTCACCACCCCACAAACAATGCGGGTCAGGGGATACTTCAAGAATCTCCCTCTTACCATACTCATTGATTCTGGTAGCACTCATAACTTCATTGACCCTCGAATTGCCAAACAGGCTGATTGTTTTGTCCATCCTTGCTCCAACTTTGAAGTCATGGTTGCCAATGGGGGCACCTTAGCTTGCAAGGGGAAGTGTCACAATGTGCGTATCTCTATGGAAGATTATAACCTATGCTCTTACATGTTTTCCTTGCCCTTAGGCGGATGTGATGTGGTTTTGGGCGTTCAATGGTTACGCACACTTGGCCCCATCTTATGGGATTTTGCTGAACTTTGGATGCAGTTTAAAGTCAACGGGGCACAACACAAATTTATGGGCTTACAACCAGGGTCTCTCTGCATCATCAGTTCACATCGCCTGGAAAAAATCCTTAAGAAGAATTCACATGGTGTCATCGCTCAGCTCAATTCCATTTAGTTGCACCCATCAACAGTCTCCACTACTTCCTTGGATAGATATGCCTGTATATTTGCTGAACCAATGCGCTTGTTACCTTCACGTGACCTTTCCGGTAAGAATTTAGCCACATCTACCTCTCAGCAGGAAATGATGGCTATTTTGCATGCAGTACAGAAGTGGCAGCCATACCTATTAGGGAATTATTTCTGCATCAAGACTGATCTCCCGAGTCTGGAAAATTTTCTGGAACAATGGGTCTCCTCCCCAACACACCTGAAATGGGTTATCCAACTCATGGGTTATCCCTATGTGATCACCTACAAGAAGGGTAAGGACAATATGGTGGAAGATGCTCCTTCTTGCACAATTGACGACCCAGTTTCTCTTACAACTCTTTCTCTGCTTGTTCCAAATTGGGTGCAATATGTTCAACAGGGCTCTCTCTTCTATGAACTCCATGCTTCTTCATCAACAGGGCACTTTGGGTTCTGCAACATGTATGACCGAGAACAATGTAACTTCTTTTGGCAGGGACTAAAAATGACAATTCAACAGATGGTGGCTGACGATGATACTTTCCAAGTCAAGAAGGGTGAAAGGACACTCCTTTCGGGATTGCTCAAACCCTTGCCCATCCCTACACAGCTTTGGCCAACTATTTCTATGGATTTCCTAGCAGCGCTCTGGTGGTACAATACCACATCTCATAGGACACCATATGAAGCGGTCTATGGAAAAACACCGCCAGTTCTTCTTCCATACACCCTTAGCAGCTCCCCAGTTCAGGAAATTGACTCGGTTCTTCGAAACCGTGATCAGATTCTTCTCATTCTGCAGGACAATCTTCACATGGCCAGAATTTGCCTGAATCAACAAGCCGATCAACACCGTTCTGAGTGCATTTGCCATGCAGCTGATAGGGTTCTTCTTCATCTACAGCCTTCCAACCAATCCTCCTTGACACTCCAAAGGCGTCAGTGGCCTGAAATGCAACCCGAGGATGTTACTGGGGAACCACTCCTTCAGCTTCTGCAGCAATTTCTCCAACCAAAGCTTTGAGGACAAAGCTTTTTCTAAGGGAGAGGGGATGTTAGGAACCTATGTAAACCCTTCTCTTTACTATGTTAGTATATTGTTGTTGGACGCATATGCTTTGTAAGTCGTCCCGTAGTATTTGTTGATCCGTAGTTTATATTAGCCCATAGTATTGACCCATAGTATTGGACGCATATGCTTTGTAAGTCGTCCCATAGTATTATATGTCCCATGATTTTGACTCATGGTATTGGGCATAGACTTAGTATATAAGTGTGTGTTGAGGTCATTGAAGGCACCGTGAAGTTAATTGTATTGAGCTTGCTCAAAGGAGGTTTCCCCCTCGAAGTGGCCCGTGATCAATATAAAAGTGATTCTGTTCTATTATTTCTGCTATTTCGCATATTCTTATTAATTAATTGTTGCAGGTGAATCTCAAACAGACAGATGACTACCAGAAATCTACTCAATTCTCAAAGCAATGCTATTATAAATGACAATGTTAAAATAATGAAGAAACGTAACCAACCTCGATCCAACGTTTGATGTAGATCCCCATTGGAGCTTTCAATCCACGCACATCCAAGCACTTGTAATATGCAAATTAGTCTTGACAACCAATATCTAACAAGTACATGTGATATATAAATGAAATTAACATTATCAATAACAATGGTCCATAATATCATAAGCAAATGTAACCCAATGTATAATAAACAACATTCACACCATGAATGGATGAGAATATGAGTATTTCTATTAATGAACAAGAAGAAGTACAAAGTGATACGACCTCTCGCCGATAACCAATCTGAACCAAGATCTAAATCAATCCACTTGTGCCTCCACCACTTCAATCCTCCATGAATGGAAAACTCAAACTAGAGAGGAGTTTGGAAAGTGAACATAAATGGTTCACAACTACAAGGATCAATGAGTGCAGACTCAAGATAAAAAAAAATCCACTAGAGTGACTTTACTATTCTCTTCTTCCTCCCGTCCATAAGCCATATGTGCTCAATATATAGTCCTCTCAAAGGTAGGTGAAAGGACTCATCGAGACATTACTTGGGCAGATGGAGAGCCAAAGGTCACCCAATGACCACTTTTTGGGAGTAAAAAGTAATTAATAGTGGTTTTTACCATTTTACTTGATACCCGCGGGCTATAGGGATGCAATTCACGGGTACGCATGCTATAGTGATGCAACATGCGGGTAGGAACAAAAATAGGGCAAACTAGTATCACTGAAGGATAAAAGTTGATCTGAGTCACTAAAATAGATCCTACAGGCCAAAGAATGCTGATGCTCACATGGTGGAAGATTTCTGTGTAACAAACATATGGAATTCTGATAGAATATGTAATGAAATATCCGCAATCAAGATAAAACATTAGGATTGCAAGGATTGTATATATCTTATATTTTCTAAAATATTTTAATGAAAATTGACAAAACATGTAAACAACTAGTTGATCCCTATTGCAAACCACCACTAGGATAGCTATGCATGCCTTTGTTCCCAGATAACACATAGAGACCAGAATATCCACAGATTTCATTCTTATAAATAATCTCAAGAAACAATTAAGAACCAAACTTTTGAAGTTGAGTTGGCTTAAGTCACCATAAATGATAGATAACTAATTTTGGTAAATAACATCTGGAAACATTAAGAGCCAATCTTTTCAAATTGAATTTTCTTAATTCACTATATTTGATGGACACCAGATAATATAAGAAAAAATTAACTGGGTTAAGCTTGTTTGGTTTTAGATTAACTGTAGTAATCTATGGGTGGTTTGAGAACTGTTTTATGCCCTCATTTTGTATTTATAATTAATATTGAAAAGCAACAAAAACTGTACAATTTTAAATTTCTATTCATCTTATTCAAGTCCGGCAATTACTTCCCATGAATTTCATGTTTGTACCCTTTTCCTTTCTGGAAATATTCTTGGTAAATGTAATGGTTGTTAATTTAAAAGATCAAATTCTTTAAGTTGTTATTCTTGTGCTAGGTCACATGGTCCGTGCAACACTTCAAAATTCAGTGAACCTAAAAAATTTACTCTGGTTCAATTAGGTTCCTCTAACCTCAATTCATATTCAAACCTTAAGGGAATCCTTGGAGTCAAATCTCAACCGAATGGTGAACTTGGAATCGAATTTGGGTTCTTTATTAGCTTTTTTCATTTTTTATAAGTTATAAAGAAAATTATGTTAACACTAGTGTGGGTTACATAGAATCCTAACCACATTTTTTTGTTCACTTCTCACTCAAGCACCCTACCTCCATTTCTCAAGCCACCAACCTTCTCTCCATTCTCGTCAGCCATCAATATTGTAATTGCCTGATGCCATCTATAGTATCAAAATATGTACTTAGTTTAAAATTCAATTTTGACCCTCCAACACCACAGCCAGATGGACCGTATGCCCTCTAGGTCAACAACCCACAAACCATGGAGACCTCTTTTGTTTCACCTTGGGACCATTGCTGTGATCAACCTAGAGGGGATTTTCACTCAAGTTGTATCATGTAGCAAATGCCAATGCCCCTGATATTTGCACCAAGAGTATCGAGGTGGTTATAAGCCAATATGGGGGAGATGTTGTCACATTTGTCACGTTAAAAAAAATTACACATGAATAAATTGGATCACTCTCAATGCTTAATAGATCCAGGTTTAAGATGGATCTATGTTGGTTTTAGCTTGATCTCCTCTTAATGAAATGCCCAAGAAGCCATGCAAATAGTTTGGGCCATGTAGCATCATTATTTGGCATGGTTCCCTGTATCTTAAATATGGGCAGAGCACTTAAGAATGTTTTTCATTTGAATCCCATTGTAGTTGTGTTCTTGGTTAAGCGTTATGACCTATGGATGCCAAGTTTGGTGTTTCTCAAACCTAGGATATGCTCTTTATCTAGATTTGAAAGACCTGTTCAAGGTTAAGAATTAAGTTGAAGGCCCTACTGGAAGGAAATGGGAGTTCTATACATATTCACAATCTCACAACATTAAATGTTAAAACATATTTACATTGTACATGAACTAGTTAGTACAGAATAATATTGCAAAAATGTGCCAAAAAGTTTAGAGAAAACAAATATAAAACTCAATTACTTAGTCTTAATGGTTTGAAGTCTTTTGTATATGGTACTGTTCACAATCTAAGAACTAGAAGTCTTTATTTTCATATTTATGTTAACTTTGTTTCGTTTGAGTTCTCTCTTTCCAAACCTGCCCTTCTCTCCCTTTCCTTCTTTATGGATATTGAATCACAGGGAGAAACTTCTACTTGGATGTTCTTTGGATTGGATGTCTCTGTGTTGCAAGCTAGATACAAAAGCCAGTAACAGTGGTTACCAGGGATATCTTGGTTGCTGGTTTTTTCATCCTGAAACATTATTACTCTGACATGTTTGGCCTCCTTATATGTCCAAGGTCGCCCGCTTGTAGATTTATAAAACCTCAATGTGGCTTTGGTGAGGTCTTTTTTATTAATTGATGACTTAAGGTCTGTATCAACATTTTTATTTGTGGCCTCATTTCTTGTCATTGACCATGCACATGGCGGGGTTTGTAAACTCATTATTCACTAGGTTCTGTCATCTCTGGAATCCAGGTCGCTTAACCTAAGCCCCTGAGAATCTTTGCATTAGAAGCCTCACTGCCTTGTGTTCTTGGTCAAGAGTTGTCACCTATTGATCACTAGTATGGTGCATCTAGAACCCAGGATCCATATACTCTCTAGTTTCACAAGGCTTTCCAATTTAAGTCATCACAGTTTTTGTATCTACATATAACATTTGTGAAAATAACATGTAAAACAACTACAAAGTATGGATTCATATTCAAGAAAAGCATCCATAAAAATGAAAACAAGCAAATATAATAATAATTTATTAGTAAAAACTTTATAACAATTTAGAGTCCGTTAACAAATCCTCCATCACTAGTTGACAAGATGGAAGTAGGAGCCCGACCTTTGAAAGAGCATCAATTCAAGTATTCATTTTTTTGAACACATTTGAAGGAACTCAGAAGCTATTAGACAACCTATATACTACTTACCTCTACAAGAACATGCCTATTTGTCCTATTATGTTTAACTAAATTCTGCAAGGCACATATTGCCATCATTTGCTTGTCTTCTATGGGTTTATCCTTAAGTATGATAACCAGTGCACATCAAGTTGACGCAGGATCAATTGTCTGAGCTAGTCCATCATGATGGAAAAGATCATAAAGAAAAAGAGTAACTAATAATATGTCAAGTTTGGTTATATTTTTGGTTCAATAATAAATTGTTATAGAGGTACCTTTTTCAAAGCTATTTGCATCTTCCTCATATGCAAATAGTGACTGCATAAAAATAGGGTTAACATTGTGTTCTCCTCTTACTTCACCACGTTATCTTGAAACCGTAATAGATTTAGGATTCCTACCAACTATATCTAGGTTTCCCTGCCATTCACCTTATATCAACAAAATCAATATTTTATGGATCATGGGGCTCTTCTCCTTTTCACAACCTGGAGTTCCCTGCTCATCTAAGTGTTTTTTCTGCTCAAAATGTTGTTTTTCCTACATATAACCAATCCAAGTTGTTTAATTTTGACAAGATACTATCCAAAACTTTGAGAACATCCATGTGAGATGGTGGACAGTGTCCACCTATCTTAATATTTATACATGTATTCTAGTCTTTTGGAACTAGCTTATACCTGGTCCCATGCAAGTATTTCCATTAGGAAAAAGGTCTATCGATGGGATAACTTATGGAAAAATAGAGAAAGAGACATTTACTCCTTGAGTCTTTCTTGGCACTTATATTGTTGTATTTTGTTTTAAAATAATGTAAACTTTTTATTTATTTATGGCAGCCTATGGGTAATTGGACTGCTTGTAACATCAAATGGAGACCAAAGAACCAGTTTGTGGAAACCATTGTTGGTTTTGACACAATATGTAAGGTATTGTAACATGTTTCTCTGGCTTGTTTTGTTGATTTCATATACATATTCCATTGCTTGCAAAGCTGTAAAAGACAAGGATATAATAACATGTTATTGGTTCCATTGAAATGGTGATGTTCCATTAGAATCGTTTATATGTTTGCAGTAAAAGCACAATTTTTTTGGCATTAGATTTTTTGGTATTAGAGTTTTGTGACAACCTTGAAGATCTTGATGAAGGTGTTTACCCCACCTATGAAAAGTGGTTGCATCACACCCTTCACAGATACCAAGGGAGTGTTTACATTAGGGTGGAAGTAGGCTATGTCAAGGATAGATCCTCATGTCAAGACTACCCGAATGCTCCAGGTCCTTCCACTTATTAAATTTTTTAACTTGCTAGGAATTACCAGGTTTATAGGGCCTGCATAATATATCAGCCCTGCTGTATAAAACGTCACTGTTTGCTGGTGAAACGGGTTCAAAAACCCTCTAGCAAGCTTCTGATGAGGATAACCAATTTCAAATACTATTTATGGGTCAAATATGCTTCTCATTTACTCTTATTAAATCTGAGGATGCTGCTGTTACAGGTCTGAAATATTGATCAAATAGGGCCAGAGTAACCATGTTTCGACATCACAAAGGATCCAGCAAGACACCAATCGAAAAATTCTTTTCAACCTGAATGCACTTTTCAAATGTGGATGTAATGGTATGGCTGCCTGAATAATGAAATAAAATCTTAATGAACTAAGTGAAATCTCAATAACGGTTGTTTGACTTTGTTAGTAGGTGCCAAGTGATATGATAAACCACAGCTAGACACTTCTGCTAGTTTTTCAGAAATTTCAATCTGATCTAGGATCTTAACTGAGAGAATAACATGTACAACATATCTACAACATATCTACAACATATCAATCATGGACACAATGATGTAATCACACAAGAGACATAGAGTTTACTTGGGGAAAACCATAAAGGTGAAAAATCCCAATAACTTCCTCAGAGATAGATAGAGCAATGATACATCCCAAGTACAAGAGATAGTCCTCCTAGCAGTAGCTTCTCCTCCTCCACTAGTGCGCCACTCTCCAATGAGTGTGTGAGAGATAAATAGAATGATAAAAAAGAGTGCCTCCCACACTCTATTTACACTTGACTTGACTTGCCTAATAACCTTTACTAGGTCGGCCTCAACATAACCACATAACACAATGCTGACAGGGCTACCCCATCAAGGTGGTATAATAACCCATAAAGTATAAGTAACGACACTTACAATATAAATGACGACACTTTCGTATAGAGGAATAATAACATCTCTATAGGAATAAAAACACTTCCATATAGAGGAATAATAACATCTCTATAGGAACACAATATACATAGGTGAAATACATTCCGAAGTTACATATACATCAACACTCCCTCTTAACTAGGAAGGTATTTCTCGACACAAATCTGCTAGCACAAGTCTTCTTCTCTGGATCATCATCAACGAATCATCGATGTCGAATCATTGTCATCATCTCTGCTTCTGCTATCTCAATCAATCTCCGATCTACTCGTCATAGGAAGGTCTACAGAGCGAGTCCTTTTTCATACTGGATGTAGGCCCACCACCTGTAGGTCTTCATCATCATTGGCCATACTGTGGAATCCTCAGGACTAATTACGTGCATCAACAAAACTTCGAAAGAGCATCCCAGGCATGTTGATCTATATGTAACTTCAGAATGTATTTCACATATATGTATATTGTATTCCTATACAGATGTTATTATTCCTCTATATGGAAGTGTCGTCATTTATATTGTAAGTGTCATAAATTATAGTTGATGGGTTATTAGACCACCTTGTTGGGGTCATCCCTGTATAAGTCATGTGGGTCAAAGGGGTATTAGAGCACCCTATTGGGGGTCGGCCATGTGGGTCAAAGGGTTATTAGAGCACCCTAGTGGGGGTCAACCCAGTCAGCATTATGTTAAGTGGTTAAGTTGAGGCTGACCTAGTTGAGTAAAGGTCAAGTGAAGTTAGTGTATAAATAGAGAGTGTGTCTCTCTCATTTTACACATTCTATTCTCTCACTTACAATTGGGAGAGTGGCGCGCTTGTGGAGAAGGAGGCTCTGCTGCTAGGAGAAGAATATCTCTTGTATTCTATTTGTATCATTGCTCTATCTATCTCTGAGGAAGTTATTGGGGTTTTTCACCCTTATGGTTTTCCCCAAGTAAAATCTGTGTCTCTTGTGTGCTTGCATTATTGTGTCCATGATTGATATGCTGTAGATATGTTGTACATGTTGTTCTCTCAGTTAAGATCCTAGATCAGATTGAAGTAAGTTCTGAAAATTTAGCATGGTATCAGAGCTAGCCTGAAAGAAGGCATGATATGGCATGTATGACATTTGTTGCACTTATGATGCTAGGGATTGATATAGAAAAAACCATCATCGTATAACTTTCACAATAAATCCGTTTTGGAGAAGTTTTCGGATCAGAAACTTTTACAGGTCGAATATCAGATCCCCATGTAGATTATGTCCAAAGGAAAACCTCTAATTCGTTGTACTTTGTGATTTATGATCTGTACAATATAGGGTTTCTGCCTCTTCCATATCTGAGTCAAAATTAGGTGACCTTGGAAAAAAGGTCATAACTTCGGCTAGGAAGCTCCAAATGAAATTTCATAAAATGTGAGAGGTAGTGCATAGACTGTACTATCTCAAGAAAAAATTTCAGAGGCCGAAGTTGAACCAGTGACACGTGGAATGCCGTATAAGTTCGCTATCCTGTTTTATCCCATAAAAAGTTCACGTTACGACACTTGGCATAACCCTCTCTTAGAGAATCCAATTGAGGTCAGAACTGTCGGTATGGAAATATGACAAGTCGGGATATCTCAGGAAAAATTTTCAGACCCTGTGGATCGAAAAGTCCAGAGTTACACCAGAAACAATCAACTACATATTTCTGTCAAAACATAATTATTTTTGAGCACCTTCATTCATGGCTTCCTGAATTTAGGGTTTCGGATAAAGTTGGAATTTTTGTAATCGGAGACTATGGCTGAATGCTACTCATCAAAATCAAAATTTAGAGACCAAGATCAGAATTTTTTGTTGGGCAGAAGGCCGGGCTTGATCAGACCCTAGTTCGGGACTTTGATCAGAAAACTAGAAAATTAGGGCTTCCGCAAAAATGGGAATTTTTTAAATCTGTGACCACAGCTGGAAGCTCCTCATAAAAATAGAAGCTTAGAGATTTGGATCAAACCTTTGTATTGGGTTAATCCTAGAAGAAGTTGGATTGGTCACCTGCATAAGTGAAGAAGTTCCTGTTTCAGAGGGAGATGAGGCTAAGGCCTTACATAAGAAGATTACAAGTGATCTTGACAGGTATGACTCATCGAGGTATGTCTCGAGATTTGTTCATGTTTAAGTTTATGGTATGTTTGTCTTCATGATTATTATGGTTAGTACAATCTTGATTTGATATTTGTCGTATCACCTTAACAAAATTATGAATGCATGATAGAAGATATTCATTGGTTAGGGTGTTGACACTTATGATTGTACTAATGCATTATGGTGTTGTATGAGGTTTATGTTGTCTGCTAACATAAAAGGTACACCAAGAAAGACAAATGATGTTCTACTTCAAGAACATATGATCATGGTGACATGAAGACAAAGATTCATCCATTGTCATGGATCACATAGAAGATCTACTTACGAGGTATGTATAACTTGGTTCTACAATGGTTAACTTATGAGACATGCAGGTTACTAGCACAAGTCATTGAAGAGAACCAGAAGACATTATGCAGGTATGTTAGACATATCTAGCTAGCATGCTAATCCATGTTTATTTTTCCTATATCAAGCTAGAATCCTACCTTGTGTTAGGATCTTATACTGTTGTGTTGTTGATAATGATTATTCATGAAGTCATAGGTTTGAATAGTCATGGTTGTATACATATTATGTTTCTTACCATAATTGATGATATGACTAACCAGAAGAATCTTGAAGGTATAGGTTTGAGTAATCACGGGTTTATGCATTGATGATTTAACTAATTAGAAGAGTCCTATGATCAAATAAGAATATGCATGAGTAAAAGAAGACTTCTTTGAAACCTTGAATACTAATGTTTATTATCTGTGAATGATCATGACTATACATGTTTAAGACTATTGTGTAATTATGTAACTGGCCAAGATCTCAAGGCCATGGCCCCACAAGTAAAATTTGTAAGATTTACTTTCTAAGTTGTAATGGTTGAATATAGACCTAGGAGATTGAAGATTTTAATGCAACTAAACGACGGGGCAAGAATTCACTAGGGAATTGACTATGAAGAGGCATTTGCACCAGTTGCAAGGTACACCTCCATTAGAACCATTATGGCACTTGCATCTATGATGAAGTGGAAATTAAACCAGATGGATGTAAAGACAGCCTTCCTGAATGGTGTGATTGAGGAAGAAGAGTATATAGAACAACCTCAAGGATTTGAAGTTGAAGATAGAAGAACCCATGTATGCAAACTGAAGAAGGCCTTGTATGGGTTGAAGCAAGCTCGCAGAGCTTGGTATGGAAGAATTGATAGTTTCTTGACTAGCTTGGGATTTACCAAAAGTAAAGCTGATCCTAACCTTTATCTCAAGGTTATGGATGATGAACCTGTCATATTGTTGTTGTATGTGGATGATCTATTTCTGACTGGAAATGAGAAACAGATTGTTGAATGCAAGAAGAAGCTCTCTGCAGAATTTGAGATGAAAGATCTTGGTTTGATGCATTACTTCCTAGGACTGGAAGTGTGGCAAGGCTCAGAATGAATATTTCTCAACCAAGGAAAGTATGCTGTGGAAATCTTGAAGAGATTTGATATGTTGGAATGTAAAGCCATGGCCACTCCCATGGATTCCAACTTGAAGTTGTTAACAGTTGACTCATTAGAGTTAGTCGATGTAACTCTGTATAGGAAGATTATTGGGTCATTAATGTATCTAACGAACACTAGGCCAGATATATGATTTGTTGTAAACACCTTGAGTCAATATCTAGTGGAACCTAGACATGTTCATTTAATTGCTGCAAAGCATGTGATGAGGTACCTGAAGGGTACGATAGATTTTGGTCTATGTTATCTTGGAGATCATGACTTCAGATTGTATGGCTACACAGATGCTGATTGGGATGGAAGTGTATCAGACAGGAAGAGCACATCATGAGAATGTTTTTGTCTAGGATCTGCCATGATCTCGTGGTTTAGCAGGAAGCAGTCTAGTGTGGGTCTCAGTATAGTTGAAGCGGATTATATAGCTGCTTGCTCTGCTAGTTGTGAAGTAGTATGGCTTCGGAAATTGTTATCAGGATTGTTTGACTTAGAGATGGACCCCACTGTGATCCTTTGTGACAACTAGAGTTGTATCAAGATGACAGAGAATCTAGTGTTCCATGATAAGTCAAAGCACATAGAGATCCAATATTTCTGTCTCGAGTAAAGTTTGAGTATTTCCGAGACAAGCTTGGTGTGATTCAGAAAGACCCTCCTTGAAAGGGGGAGTGATGGGATCACTGATGATGAGATTACCTGCATCGACAGAAAGGTCGATGATGTGGATACCTGTATTGATGATGCCGACGATGAGGTCGATGAGTGGTACTTAGAATTGGTCTAAGATGATGAGGGAATTGTATCATCCCTAGACTTCGGTCCCTGGATTGATCCGTAGACATATGTCTTCGAGAAGTGGTCCCTAGTGGACGAGAGGGATTGCATCATCCCTGGACTTAGGTCCCTGAATTGATCCATAGACATCTGTCTCCGAAAATTAATGATAGGATTGCATCGTCCCTGAACACTTGGTTCAAAATGTACGTGACTGGATTGCATCATCCATAGACATGAGACTTGTCTAAAATTGATAAGGATTGATCATCCTGGAAGTAGATATGGATTGCATCGTCCATATACATGAGACTTGTCTAAAATTGATAAGGATTGATCATCCTGGAAGTATATCTGGATTGCATCATCCATAGACATGAGACTTGTCTAAAATTGATAAGGATTGATCATCTTCGAAGTAGATATAGATTGCATCATCTATAGACATCAGACTTGTCTAAAATTGATAAGGATTGACCATCCTAGAAGTAGATCTAGATTTCATCGTCCATAGACATGATACTTATCTAAAATTGATAAGGATTGATCATCCTGGAAGTAGATCTCGATTGCATCGTCCATAGACATGAGACTTGTCTAAAATTGATAAGGATTGATCATCCTGGACGTAGATCCAGATTGCATCGTCAATAGACATGAGAATTATCTAAAATTGATAAGGATTGATCATCCTGGAAGTAGATGCGGATTGCATCATCCATAGACATGAGACTTGTCTAAAATTGATAAGGATTGATCATCCTGGAAGTCGATCCGGATTGCATCATCCATAGACATGAGACTTGTCTAAAATTGATAAGGATTGATCATCCTGGAAGTATATCTGGATTGCATCGTCCATAGACATGAGACTTGTCTCAAATTGATAAGGATTGATCATCCTGGAAGTAGATCTAGATTGCATCATCCATAGACATGAGACTTGTCTAAAATTGATAAGGATTGATCATCCTAGAAGTAGATCTGGATTGCATCGTCGATAGACATGAGACTTGTCTAAAATTGATAAGGATTGATCATCCTGGAAGTAGATATGGATTGCATCGTCCATAGACATAAGACTTGTCTAAAATTGATAAGGATTGATCATCCTTGAAGTATATCTGGATTGCATCGTCCATAGACATGAGACTTGTCTAAAATTGATAAGGATTGATCATCTTGGAATTGGATCATGTGTATTGCAGATTATGCTGCTATGATGATACTGTTGATTGAGATGATCCAAATGTTGTCGATTGAGATGATCTAGATGATCCAGATGTTGTCGATCGAGATGATCCATATGCTCTTGATCGAGATGATATTGATTTTGTTCATCGAGATGATCTAGCTGCCGTTGATCGAGAAGATCCAGATGTTGATGATGTTGCTGTAGCTACTCGAGTGCTGCAGAAGATGAAGATTCAGTACTGAATATGTTGATGTTCTAGTATTGAATATCTTGAAGATGATCCAGTAAACTGTTTGAGTTACTGATGATGTATGAAGAAAGATTCCAATGATTTATAGATGTATCATGTATCATGTAGTTGATGACTCCTTGCTCCTGTAGAAATTGTTATAATATCCTTCTCGTTAAGGGGGAGTTTTGAAATATTGTAACTTCTAGGAATATTATATTTGTATTTTATTATTCCAGAGATGGTACATTCCTCCATAGTGACCTTACTGTATATCCAGAGATGTTTATTCCTTCGAGAGAGTGTGGTAACTAGGGTTATTAGATCTCCCATGTGAGTTTGGCCCTGAGTTAACTGTTTAGGGGTTATTAGACTCTCTTAGGAGAGGTCGGCCCCATTAGGGTGAAAAGTCAGTTAGAACATGAGTATAAATAGAGGAGGTGTGTTCCTCATTTATCTCATTCATTTACTCACTTGTGATTGGTGCATAGGAGAGAGAGAGGTCTGCTTTGGAGGAGAAGGAGCTCTTGTTTGGGTACTACATATTGTATTGGTTGATTATCTATATTGAGGAAAGCTTTGCTGGGTTTTCTACCCCATGAGGGTTTCCCAGGGTAAATATTTGTCTATCTTGTGATTGTGTTTCTTTTAGTGATCTTGCTTGTGAAATTAAGCTAAACTTAACATTATACTCATGCCCATCCATAGCTTTGGCATCTAGGGCCACTACTAATGTTGAAACTTCCTTTAGCCTTGCTTTTCTCAGAAGCCTTCTAGATAGTAGTTGAATGGTGAACCGCAGGGGTTCAATTGTAATGGGGTCGGTTTCATACCCCCTGCTCCCTCTTACCAAGTTGAATTCCGCCTTTATTTTTGCAGCTAATTCCTGCTCATCTTTCTTGCCAACAAATTCTATCGCAGGGTTGTTGCCCCTCTTGCTCAAACCAGTAATTCTCGCTATCAATTCGACAGCGTTGTTGACCTTAAGTTCTAGCCAAATGTATCGCTGGTGCGTACAGGATAGCAGCGTACACACCATATCCTTGCATTCTTTGTTGTGTTTGAAGTGTGGGATCCGTAGCAGGTTGAGCAGGCCAACGCGGGATAATGGCACCACCCATTCCAAGGGAACAACCTCTGCTCTCTTCATGGTTCAGTCATCTTTGCTATACATGTACCTCTCCATATACAGGTGTGGGAATTTCTCAACATCCATTAGATTGTAATCAAGAAATTTGCAGGTAGGAATTCTACCGAGCAAATATTCCTTAGTCCGGACATGCTTCAACATCGGCGGCAATGGGATGTCGTATTGTGCATTCTTCTCCAAGTTCCTTTCTGTGGCATCTCTCTGTCTCAGACTGATATATTCTGGAATGAGCCATACAGGTTGTGGTGGGTTCTCTTGTGGAACCTTCGTCTTATATGCGCCTGGTGTCTTTGATTTTTCCTATGCGGTGGCCAGGTGCTTGTCCTTCGTTTGCTGTTGTGGTTGGTTTAGCTTCGGGCTCTTGGACGAGCCACCCCGTTCCGGTGTCGTCTGCTTTGGTGGTGTCTTTATTACTCCACTTATACCAGAGCGGTTTAGGGTGCCAATGATGTCTTCTAACATCTTCTCTTCGGACATAAACTCGACGAACACTCGTGCTTCTGGTTGCTAAGTTCTTACGATATTTACAGTCGATAAAATTTCAAACTCATGGTAAAATGCATAAGGAAGAGTTGGTCAGTATTTATAGAGCCTTTACCCGATGGTGTGGCCGTTAATGGTTAACTAAGGGATTTAATGATACATCTGCTTGCCCATTCCTGGTTGGATATACACCGTATGTGACATTAAATGTACCGGGAATAGCTAGACTAGGCATTAAGTGCTAGGTGTGCTGGATGAGATCTTGTTGGTGTCTCAATCTTTTCCACTATTAAATATGTCAAGTTGGATGAAATTTCCTTAAATGCTGAGGTGTAATAGTACTCCAAGCCGTATGACAGCCTAGCGATTAATTAAATGCCAAGTCCATTACCCATATCCCATTAGGATCTCAATCATTTCAGTCTTTATTACTCTTTAATGGATAGGATATTATTTTAATGCGGGATTGTGTTGGTGCCACCATTTTTTTGAATAACGGCTCACTACCCGGCCTTTAGTTTTCATGGTTACCCACTTCCATCATGATGCGCTGGCAGTTCTGACAATTCACTTTGCTGGTGTCCATTGTCTTGTGTCTTCAACTGCACAGCTGTGATGCCGCTTCATGCCTTTCATCACAGCTACTCATGTTTGACAGTTGTCCTTTTCCATTTGATCAACGCAACTATCTTTTCAGCTTCGTACTACGCGGTTCTCGGCTATTAGATCTGCACAGCTACCTTTTTGAGCTTCGAGCTACGCGGTTCTTCTTTTCTTCCTGTTTTTCTCTTCTTCTTCTTCTTCTTCTTCTTTTCTCCTGGTGGGTTTATAGGTCCCATGAAATCAATGGCCCATTTCGCAAAGGCTTGAAGTGTCAACTGTGGATTCAATGGCATAGGATGGTCTTCCTGTCCTATGACACACATCGCAGCTCTGGCAATGTTCCTTTGCATCTTTGTGAATAGTAGGCCACCATAGCCCTACTCGCAATATCTTTTGAGCAGTGGCTCTTCCTGCGTAGCGACCTCCCGCTACACCTGAATGTGCATCAGCCAATATGAATGGCTTCTCGTGTTCTAAAATACACCTGTGCAGTACTTCATCCAGTCCCAATTGGTATAACTGACCTACGATTATGGTGAAGTCTGCTGCTCTTACTACCAGCTACTTCTTCTGATGCGTAGTAAATTTTGTCGGTGCCAACCCAGTGGTAAAAAAGTCTACAATATCTTTATAATAATCATCAGCAATATGTATTGCAAACAACTTCTCATCAAGAAGATTGTATTCGAGATTTTTGGGTTCTTTGCTTGACTCAATCCTTGGGAGATGATCAGGTTCTAGATTCAATCTTCTTAGTTTAACCACAATTTCAAAGTCATACTCCTAAAAGAGTAACAACCATCTACAAATTCTCTCCCCTAACACTATCTTATTGACCAGATACTTCAAAGCTGAATGCTTAGTGTACATAGAGAAGTGTGAACCAAGCAAATAGTGCCTGAATTTTTGCAGTGCGTAGACCATAGCTAGACCCTCTCTTTCAGTGGTCGTATAATTCTTTTCGGCATATGAGATATTCCTGCTAGAAAATGAAATGGGATGGTCAATACCTCCCTCTCCTGGATTTGCAAGTACAACACCTAATGCTATACATGAAGCGTCAACATGTACGTGAAATGGATTCTCCTAGTCTGGAAAAACTAGGATCGGCGTAGTTACCATTTTCTCTTTTAATGTGTCAAAGCCTTGCTCAGATTCTGCATTCCAAATGAACTGCGCATCTTTCTTTAACAATTTCTCCATTGGTGTGGTTATCTACGCATACCCTTTATAAACTTCCTGTAGTAACCCGTATGACCCAACATGGTGTGTAGCTGCTTTACTGATGTTCGCACAGGTAAATTTAAAAATACTGTGATCTTCGTAGGATCAACCATCAGTCCTTGTCTGCACACAATGTGTCCTAACAAAATACCATAAGGTACACAGAAGACACACTTATTCAAATTCAAAGATATTTGATGTTGTCTACACTTTTCTAGCATCATTTTGAGGTTTGCATAGTGGTTCTTCAGTAACCCAAATACAGTCCAATCATCAAAGTATGCTTCTAAACATTTATGCATGAAATCTTTAAATTCTGCAACCACAACTCTGGAAAAGATGGCAGGTGCATTCTTTAGACCAAACGGCGTCACTGTGTACTGGAACGACCACCATTCAATGGAAAAAGTGGTCTTATTCCTATCCGCTGGATCAATCCTTATCTGATGGTATCTAGAAAATCCATCAGTGAAAGAATATGCCTCATTTCCCCTAACGTTGTCTAAAACTTCATTTGTGAAAGGGGTAGGAAATGGGTCATGCATCGAAACATAGTTCAATTTCCTGGGATCGACATAGATCCTGATCTCACCTTTTGTTTTCTTGTCTTGGATAACCGTGGGGCTTATCCACTCAGACTCCTCAACTAGCTCAATGATCCCCACATCGAGCATCTTATCAAGTTTTGCCTTTACTCTTTCTTTGTATCAAGGATTTAGTCTATATGGCCTTTTCTTAACAGGATTCGCGCCTTGCTTAAGAGATATTTTCATAGCCCCTAAGTCGCCCAGAATACCTTTCATTTATGTGAACTTTGTTGGGAATAGATCCTGATACTCGTGTAACATGTCTGCGATCTCTGCAACCGTCTTATCATCCCAATAGTCTCCAATACACACGAACTTCGACTCTTCACTTGTGCCAATGTTCAATTTTCTTTCCTTCACAGGTCCACTCATGTCTGATATTTCCAGTGGAGGTCCCTCTACATCGCGCACTACCTCTGACTCAGGTATCTTTATATTGCGTGGCTCCTCCTCATCACTTTCTTCTCTATCTTCGGACTCTTCAGCTAGATTATAACATTCCATGGTATGATCTATCTGTTTCGTCGACTCTGGCTGTAGGTTTGCAGGTACTTCTGCATCTCCAAAGAATTCCTCTAATGTCATGTTTCTATGTGGACATTCTAGTCTAAATATTCTTTCCTTAATAGTCTGCAAAGCATCATTTATGCTAGGACTCTCGTCTTCGAAACTGAAGGTCTTCTGGAATTTCGCATCTAGGGTAGACTAGTCTGTAGTTCCACTGCGCAACTCCATATCCAAGTACGATTTCTTTGGACTCTTCTCCTCAAATATATGTACAAACAGATGAACCCATTCTGTCTATGGTCTTTCCTCCCATGCTTGTGAACAGGTTTTGATATGATCCCTTGGATCTGTCTGTCCATTATATTTTGCAAAGGATAGTGCAACCTTCTCAGCAAACTTGATCTGCATCTTGACTCTGCACTGATCCCATGTTATCAATGTTTCCTTATGAGCAATCCACAATTTGGCAAGTTGCTCGCGCAGTGCCATATCTAGTGCTGGTAAGCAATGCTCATTTGCAATTGATACAGTCTATTCCTGGATAAATGAATAAACATTAGATGAACCATCACAGGTGGGGATTTGAATTACCGCTTGTCCAATCTAGCACAATGACTTCGTGACCTACGCGCATCTTCTTGCAGATACTTCGTGCATACAACTTTGCCAGTTCTCCGATCCTGCGTCCGAGTCTAAGATATAAGAATTGTCATATTGCTGAGTGTTCCATCCGCAATAGGATTAATATAGTCAGCATCATTCATAGTCATTTTGTATATGCAGTCCAGGTCTTGAGATCTTGATTCGTCTTGAATCGGCTCACTATATATTTCTCCATCTAAAGGGTCCAATGGTGCGATGACCCTTATTCCCTGAACTTCAAAGATCATCTTCTTTGTCTTCAGGTTTATAATGGTAAGGTTATCCATTGCCCAGTCTATACCCAACAATGCTGGATAAGGATGACTATCATTTACAATTTCAATGACCTCGAAGTCTGCATAGCTTCGCACTCCGGCGATATCAACAATAACATTGGCCAGTCTCTCGAAAGGTATAACTATCAACTGGTTGGCCAATTTCAACTGTATGGGTGACCATGGCAACTTTGGTCTCACCATCTACTGCCATGTCTACTTAGTAAAGACATTTACTTCTGGTCCAAGATTAAGGATGATCTCATCCATTTCATAGTCTCCTATCTACGCACTGAGCTGCATTTCTCGGCCTGATCTTTTGTGTTTCTTAATCTGATGAACTGCGCCCTGGGAAGTCTCCATCTCACTGCGTGGTTCATACTGGTTTAACATTTTTTGCAAGTCTGCTACAACGTCTAGGATTTTCAACAATTTCATGGAGCTCCTTAGGAACTGCGTAATAGAGGTGCCTGTGTCTGCTACGTTGCATGTTATGTCATATGCTGCTAGCATGTCTTGTGTTTGTAATACTTCACTGTGCAACGGGATTCTTGGTGAAGTAGGTGGAGTTTCTTTGAAAATGTCCCACGCTTCTTTCAATACTCCTTTATTTTTTCTGAGATCGAAGGAAGGTTCCTTCCAAGTAGCTTTTATGATCCAAATTGTTTCAGCAGGAGTTTGCTTAGTATCAAAGTCTCCTAAAGTCGAAGCTTTTGCTCCTTTATTTCTTCCTGTTGTAGCGCCACTTCACGTCACCACATTGATGCTTGGGTCTACAGCCCTTCTCTGTGCTCCAATCAACTGAATGTTTGGGTTCGATGCATCTTGCTTTCATTTCTGCATTTTTGCTGCTAGCACTAGGCAGTCTTCAATAACATGGTCAAAAGGATTACAATAACTACACATAGTGCATGCATTGGTACAATCTCTAGATACATGACCTGGATGGCCACAGTTATAACAGATTACCTGGACTTGGACTCTTCTTTGTGTTGGGCCGACATTTCTTCCTCTTCCACTGTTGTGAGGAAAATGCACCTATAGTTCATGGGAGAAACTACCAACTTACAAGTATGAAAGATAGACCTACAAATGTTCTGCAAGTGCAACTAGTAAGCAAATATATTTAAGGTTAGAAAGGTGAGTACCTTATTAAGAAGGTTGATCCAAGATTTCCCTTGCTCTTCAATGCTATCAAGTATCGCAATGCCCACACCTGCAAAACAACTTAATACCTTTCTCAAATACATTTGACTACATATATAAGACTAATATCGATGACATAATAAGACATCAAACTATAATCAAACAGTAATCAAATCTAAGACACACATAAATATGTCATATTTGGAAAGGGAAGAATGTCTGATCTTTATTGATGAATGAAGCAAGTACATAGAATTATACCTTCCTTCATGCTTGGCACTTCACGAAACCTAGATTCAAGGTCTCCTGCTTCTGTTCTCCAAGGATCCCAGCCTCTAATCAACTATGCTAGGGTTTATAAAAAACTGAGGCACAAGAGAAGGGGAATGACGGTCTCCATTCCTCTAGCATAACATTGTTATGGGCTTGGTCCCCTCACATGGCCCTTCTACCTTCCTTATATAGTCAATTGAGGAGAGGAAAAGTAGTTATAACCGATCAGGAGGTTTCCAAACCAACTCATTTCAACCGAAATTCTAGATTTTGACTAGTTCAAGAAAGTGCCCTACTCTTCCTACTGCAAACCAACGCATTTCTCAAGGTGTGCGCTACTTTATTGAAGCAAAGTTGCATATTTTTGAGGGTGCGCACTACTTTATTGAAGTGGAGTTGCATATTTTCCAAGGTGTGCACTACTCTATAGGCATAAGAGTCACGCACACATCCTAGTATGCCCTACTCTATGCATAGGAAACCAGCGTTTTTGGAGAAAAATTGCCAAAAACAGGGTTTTCTGATGATTTTTAGGAGATGGTTTGGTCTGGAAAAATGTTTCTGAGGGTTATAACCATCGAATGGGCCAAGAGTGAGGTAATTTCAACCATTTATAATGTCCCAAATGACCCTTCAATCCACAAGTGTCCTTTTGTGTGACTAAACTTGATCTCAAGAAGTGTCGTCATGCGACTAAGCCATACAAGTGTCGTCACGGAAGGAGAAGTGTCAGTTTAAGCTATAACATCCGTAGTATCCTCCACGGCCTTAAGTATGGTCCTTGCTCATGTTGCACATTATCTTGTTTCTATGGAGTCTCTTCTTGGACTCTGTATACTCCTCCATACATATGCTCGATATCCTTCTTTCTTTCCAACATGAGCTCATATGCGCGGCAGTTGGACTCATCATGCCCAACTGACTTACAGAAATTGCAATATAGGTTTTCAGGTGTTCTTACATATTTCTAAATTAAGTAGCAGTCATCTGGACGGTGTCCTCTAGTTCTACAGATCTCACACCACGGTCCTTGGTTCTGATTTAATGGGTTTGTTGCACCCATGCTAAGGAATACTTGGAATAAAGGACAATGATCCTTAGTGTGTCCTTCTCCCTTACATCCTGTACACCAGAATTCTTGTCTCTCTTGCTTTCCCTTCTTCATATCCTGTAGTTGTAGTGTCAAGGTAGCCAACTCGGTTTGGATCTGAGACATCCCAGTGCTAGTTTCTCTAATAGGTGAAGCTTCTAACTTCATTGCGATCTCCAAGGCTTCTGCCTACGATGCCACTTTCTGCTGCATCAATCGTAGCCTAATATGGGGAAACAACGCGGCTATAAACCATTCCTGGTACTGTTGCAGAGCTATGACGAAACTTACTTGGTCTAACAATGTCTTAAATTTCTAGTCAAATTCCTATACTATCTCATTAGGTTTTTGTTTGATTTCCTTTAATTCTATGATACATTGGGATTCCGACTTCGGTTTCTTGAACTCACTCAATAGTGTAGTCTTAATCTCTACTAAGGTTCTCTGATGTCCACCAAAATACTTCATGAACCAATTCAAGGCTATGTCTCTAAAAGTGGTGATGAGCTGCGCTCGCTTCACACCATTGTCCAGAACTTGTTTATCACTCCATATGGCTTCACATAGAAACCAATGTTGCGCAGGGTCCTCTAGACCCATTTATTTGAATATCAATAGCTTAATATAATCATTCATCCTCCTTATAGGTGGTGTAGGGTTCTACATATGTTTCTAACCGGAAAAAGTAAAAGTGGAACTGCGCGGAACGTTCTGATTCGGAATATTCTGAGCGCTAGGGATATTCACAACTAGGGGGTTCTGAACTGGTGGGTTTTGTGCAATGGGAGGCATGGTGTTCACAACTAGTGGATTCTGTGGAGTAATAGGCTGATAGGTGGAATATGGAGGCGCGGCTTGGTTATCAAGTTCGTCTTGTAAATCAATATCTATGCGGATTCCATGTTCATTGGGAGTCTTCTTAGGAGTATATTTATATCTTTTTCCACTTCTCAGACTATGTGTCTTTTTGTCAGAATCACTATAAATGCTATTGACCATTACATATTGAAAACATTTTGTATACTTTTACTGCATTCTTAAAATGCCTTTCTCAATTAAAATCATTTTAATGTATAAACTCAAATTGTTCAGGTACTTACCTCTCAACCCCTTGAAAAACTCTGCTTCTGTTGCGCTGTAGGACTTTAGCATGTCCACAACAAACTGCGTCACGAAGCTCTCTAGTGTACTGTCAACCCAAAATTTTACTGCTCTTGAGATTGGGCTATCTATTCCTTTAAGCCTCTGAATGAGCTTTGGAGTCCACTCGGTAGGTATTTCTGGTTGGAAACAGTTATTTCGCTCTGCGAGCCTTGATAACCACTCGTGCAACTCGTTTCCAAAACATACCCAGAAAACTTCGTGAACGTCTTTCCACTGGTATTTGTTAAACCACTGGATGTTAGAGAGACACGGGTGTCTATTCTCCTTCCTTGCAAAGACTCTCTCTATCTTGCCACATCAGTCCCATATCTCTTTCTTGTCTGGGTGCCAATTTTCTACAATCAGTGAGATCTTGTCTTTGTCGCACATCACTCTTTCAAGCATGACAACTCATCACGGATTCTTAGCACAGAAACAGAACCATTTGTTGGCTTGAATATCTATTCTAGAGATTTCCAATGTAGACACAGGTTCTTAGCAGTTTGAAGAACCAACAAAACCCCTTTTCACCATGCAGCAACTGTATCTGGTTGGACTGTTAATAGTTGAATCCGACTCTCATATTGAATAATAAATAAGAATAATATATTTGATGATGAATATAAAATTACAATAAGATGGCCTTTATAGGGCTTTAGGAAGCATAGTGAAGGGTTACGCCCTTTCACTAGTAACCTAATAAACTATTAATTTATAATTAATAATATTAATTAAATATTCACAGCATTTCCTTCCCCTTAGGAAAGCTTTGTCCTCAAAGATTGACTATTTTCCTAATGTCGCCTTTTATTCTGGCTCTATCTCACACTGATGACTTGAGAGGTGCGATTTTGATTACGACCATTGTTTCATTTTTTTTCTTTTGCGTCATAATCTATATTAAATCTATATTTGGAGAAATTTCATTTATGTTTTTACCACTTGCTTGGTTGTTACTTTTAACTATTTTTGTTCTTGATTGAACAGACTCGATCAACTTTCCCATGATAACTATTTTCATATTGTTATTCTGATTAACCTTATAGTTGTTCTTATTGATGTTCTTTATAGCGGTCCTTATGATGAAATCTTCTCTTCGTGTGTTTGTGTTTGTGACATTCCTGTTGACGTATTGATCTTCATTACTGCCCTTTTCTTTAGTCTTTATCAAAAGTTCCTTTGTATTTTCTTTCTTTGATCATACAACTTCCATCAGATACTTAACTACATAATTGGCTTGCTTCTTGCTACAATTTTGATCAAGATCCATACTCTCTTCTTGGTTGACATAATAGTTTGTTGTATCTTCCTCTTTATCATTTTTATGTTCTTTAACATGTTTTTCTTCTAGGCTTTGAAAATCATATTTAGATTAGTTTCAGAGTCCTTGTCTTCAGAGGCCTTCGGGTTTCTTTGTTGGCTTATTTTATTGAAGGTGTCGTCAATAGCTTTTTGAGCAGCTTTTACAACTGATTGTTCCATCCGATCAAACAGTTTGTCCATTTTCCTATGAAATCAATTGGATATCTCATCCAATTCATCCCACATTGTCTTCATGGGTAATTGTAAAATTTGAAGAGGAATATAATTATTATTATTATTTAAAACAATAATATTATTATATTATATTCTTATTTTTATTATAATTTATTTTTTTAAACAATAATAATAATAATAATAAAATATTTTATTATTAAATTATAATTTATTTTGTTTTGTTATGGTATGGTTTACGTGGAGAGGGATGGGAGGTGGCGGCCGGAAGAGGAGCAGAAATAGAGGTGTTCGGGAGCAGTGGTGTGATGATAGGTTACCTAGCGGAAGGGAGGGATTTGTGTGGAGCAATGAGTAGTGAAAGGGAGGGAGCCATGTGGAGAAGCGAAGTGGGAGATAGGAGTGGCAATGCAGCGCGGGGGTGGTGAGGAGAGAGGTGGTGTGGCGTGGCACATGAGTGCATGGGAGGAGGAAAGAGGAAGGCGTTAGAGCACGAGGGAGGGACGTGGTGAAGAGTTTTTCGATGAAAGAGGAGGTGTGGTTGTAGTGGAGGAGCCGCGGTTGTGGTGGAGGAGGATGGGGAAGGTTGGATGGGAGCGTAGGTATAGCCGCAGGAGGAGACGCAAGCGCAAGGGATGACGCGAGAGTTGGAGGATGGCAGGCAATGGCATGGGGGAGTGGGAGCAGAGCGGTGGAGGATGTAGGTGGTAGCTTGGAAGGGAGGGTGTAGCAGTGGCAGGGAGCTGCGTGGGGTGGAGTAGCCCAAGGTGGAGATGCGTGGGGGTATAGGGAAGTGGTAGTACGGACAAAGGGCGCACGGTAGGTGGAGTGTGATGACGTTAAGAGAGGTAGAAGAGGTGGAAGGGTGTGCGAGGTAGAGGGGATCTTGGATGAGTGCGAGGGATGGCAAGTGATGTAGAGTGGAGATGGCACGAGAATGAAGGGAGGAGGGATGAGCAGCTGATTTGAAAGCCATGAAGAGCTAAAACCATGCTCTGATAGTAGGAGGAGCCGAATCCAAGCTTAGGTTGAAGGAGTTGATTTTGTGCTCTGATACCAAATCCAGCAACCATATCTGGTTGGACTATTAATAGTTGAATGCGACTCTCATATGAATAATAAATAAGAATAATATATTAGATGATGAATATAAAATTACAATAAGATGGCCTTTATAGGGCTTGAGGAAGCATAGTGAAGGGTTACGCCCTTTCACTAGTAACCTAATAAACTATTAATTTATAATTAATACTATTAATTAAATATTCATAGCACACCGGCCCTTTCGGAAACAATCTGCAAGCAGGCTGAGGTCTCACCTAAGGCGAAGTTATGGGGGGCTACGAAATCAGGTTTCCACAACCAGGTGATGAGTGGTTTAAACAGACCTGACGAGCAACTCACTGTGGTTCCTGCGATGTGAACTGACACTTCTAAGAGTTAGGATGTTGCGCAACTCGTGCATCCAAGGACTGCGCGTTTTGGGTCTTATTCAATAGTAGGACAGTGCCACCGATAGCTGTGCTTCTTCCTTGATACTTAACTACTTCAATTAACTATACTTAACAAATATTATGCATCCACTATTACCCCGTATTATTTATCTTATGATTCATACGATATGACAAACATAACATACTATGCACTTACGGTGCTATGCACTATATAGACCTTCTCTATTAGGTGATTATCCAACTGATTCATACATTCACAGACTTAGAAATACTTGTTCCTCTAACATTCATCCACATATGAAACACTTAACATATTACTCCCATCTTCATCTTATGGAAAATGCATATAAAAGTAAACACATAAACCGATAAGCAGGAGTTCAAGCATTCATTGTAAGCAAATAAACAAGTGCAAACATATAAAAAATCACACAACACAGGATTTAACGTGGTTCACCCCCAGGATATGATCTACGTCCACAGGAACTATTGTTATATTATTTCGGGAAGGGTACAACAGTTCCATTCTGCACAATCAACTATGGACTCTCTTCTCTCTCAATAGACCTCTGCGCACACTGCTCGTAGAGCCTTTACAATCTTCTCTCAAAAAATATTGATGTTCAACAAAGATTCATACTCAGAAGATTCAACAATGAATTATATCCAACCCTTTCCCTTTACAAAATGTGCCCATTTATAGATCATGCCCGTAGGTCATCTCTTTACAATGCATAGGCAAAAACCCTAAGGTTCCCAAAACTGGTGCGGATACCTACCACCCTGCCTGTCATCACCTCCAAGTTACTCCACTTGCTTCGGTCACTTGACTGGGCCACTCATGGCTCTAACGGCCTTCTAACAGCCACGGTCATCACAAAAACGATTGCACTGCATCGTGGCTTGTCACTTTCCGTCCCTTTAGCCTACTTGTCATCATCAAGTTAGTGGCCCAGCTCCTTAAATTCCTACCGCCACTCCCTTTTACAAGTCGCTTTCCTCTTTTTTTGTCTGCTCCTTACCCAAAAAGGTTGCTTTCTCATTTCGACCTTCCTCTATTCTCTTTTACCAAAAAATGTTGTTGCGCTGGCACTGCGCACTAGCGTAGTTACGCCAAAAATAAATATGCATTCGAACCTGCGCACTCCCCAAAACTGTGCTTTTATCAAAATTGTTCCTACTTGGGCCACACCCAACACTTGTTGAAGATGTCTGACATGTTCTTCCCATGATCAACTGAAAATCAATATGTCGTCGAGATAGACAATAACCCATTTTTTTATGAAAGGTCAAAGAAGGTTATCCATATGTCTCATGAAGGTCGCAGGTGCGTTGGTTAAGCCGAAAGGCATGACTATCCATTCAAACAATCCTTCCTTGGTATGAAAGCAGTTTTCCACACATCTAAGGGCTCGATTGGAATCTGATGGTATCCCGACTTGAGGGCGAGCTTAGTAAATAATTTAGCACCTTCAAGATAGTCGATGAAATCGTTTATCTATGGTAGAGGGTACTGATTCTTCACCGATATTTTGTTGAGAGTTTTGTAGTCGATGCACATGCGCCAAGTCATGTCTTTCTTCAAAACTAGGATGACTGGACTTCCACAAGGAGACGTGTTATAGGTCAAATCTGCACTTCTCCATCCGTGATCACATTGCTCGGTTGATCACACAAAAGGACACTAAGGATTGAAGAGTTTGATTGACTTGGACGACTTGCTTCTAGAAGTGCACTCTTCACCTGAAAATATTGTAGTTTCTCATGATTTTACCACATGTACGCCCCTCTCTGTATAGAAAACCAACGTACACCTTGGGAAAATACTCTACTTTTCTCAAGGACAGCCAGTGTACATCTCCCAAAATGTTGTAAACGCATGTTGTAAAGCACAGAAGTTGCTCTCTGTACACTACTCTTGTAATAATATGTAATGATCTAGCAGTTGTAGCAACTCACAATCAAACTCACAAATATGTTGCAAAGAAGAAGAGAAGGAGACACATAATGATCACTCATAAACACAGTAGAATAGAACAATATCTCACTATTATACAATGAATAAGAATGTAAGTGAATGAGTACAATAGCCATGAAGATGGCATAATATAGGATTCTAATAGGCCAAGTAGCGAATTCGAATTCCTAACTCAGAGTGTGGCTTGAATGATAGTGGAGTCATCATCCAGTCAATGTATTAGTCATCAGTGGTAACAGTCAGTCAACTGAGTGAAGTAGGCACTAACTGAATGAAGGAGGCTCAGTGGAGGGCGCATGAGGAGTCTAACTGAGCGAGGTAGGCATGAACTAAATGAAGGAGGCTCAATGGAGGGCACATGAGGAGTTAATTGGAGTCAAAATGGGAAGTCTAGTCTCACTAGAGGTCTATCGGAGTGAAACAGTTAGTGGAGGACTCAATCTAGCCTTAAATCAAGGAAGAACTGAGTGATAACTGACTGGTAGGTGAGAAAGGCGCCTAACCAGCTGTGGTAGGTGAGAAAGGTGCACTCGGCATGAAGAAGGGCCCCTTTGGTAGGTAGGAGGCTCCCTGGGGGTTGTAGACAGGCTGCGGAGAGCTAGAATCAAGCTCCAGGAGCTGGGAGGTCCACCATGATGATGACTGGATGCATGCAGATGATTGGATGAATGCAAAACCAAAAAATGATGGGAAGAATATTCCAACACCCCCCGCAAGCTATACTATGAGAAAATAATTGAAGAGTACGACCCTGGTAACTAAGACCAAAGGTCAGCATGTACAATCAATATAAATAAACTAAGTGAGGAAAGAGGGAAAACCTAGTGGGAATAAATCCCTCCATCAAAATAGACTGAAGGTCCTAAAGTAGCATATCATGACTTACCCCTGAAGGAGGAAAGTGACCTTCTATAGGAAGGGTTGATCGATCCAAGATGAACCAAAAATGTGAGAAGGATGAGTCCCTTCAACATGAAAGTATGAACTGGTTCTCCATCGATCAGATGGATCACGAGAATTTGTGAAAGCAGTGGCTTCCCTACTTGGAAGAGGAAGAAAGTCAGTTGAGAAATCATAAGGAACTGAAGCTTCAATTTCTTCATCTTTAGCACTTGTTAGATCTTCAGGTTCTTGTGGATCTGGATCCAACATTTTCTCTTCATCACTATCTTCTTGTGAATCTGATCTTCTATATGTTGAGGACTCGCTCTCTTGAGAATCACCAACACTTTCAAGCTTTGAATCTAAAACCTCATGAGGAGGAGCAAGCAAAATTGGCTCAACATCACACACAAACTCTGAATTTGAATTTTCATGAAGAGAAACATGTGAAGCTAATGTCTCATACTCAGAATCTGAACTATCATGTAATGGAGATTTGTTCACTTGAAACTCATCACCATTGTCAACCTTTAAATCCAAAGTCTCATGTGAAGAAACGGATGAGATTGACTCATCATTGTTCCCAACCTCTAAGTCCGAAGAAGTGGAAACATAATCAAACATGTAACCATCATGAACCTGCTTTTGAAGAAGCATGTAGATCTCTGATATCTCTCTTGAGTTGTTAATGGTGAGATCTTTTCCAAAGAAGCTAGAACCACACAAAGATGGAAGATTACTAGTGAATGTAGTGTTGATGGGCTTTGAATCAATAGGTGCCAGATCTTCATGTTCTTGTGGATTTGGATCTTGCATTCATACCTTTTTAGGGGTCCTCTTTTTCTCAGCCTTCTTGGATCTATTTTTTCTTTTCAAGCAAATTTTGCATGTGCCATGAGCAATCTTGTTGATCTTGCTATCTTAAGGAGTGTAAGAGCGAAGAGCATATTCCTGTAAGAAGTGTGAGAATTCATAGAGCTTGGACTCATGATTTGCAATACCTTTTGAAATGATTTCCCCTAAGACCATATCTTGTACTTCGACTTCATTTGGAGAGAATATTACTCTCTTGGGCTTTCCAACATGAGTCATTTGATATACGGAGAGTAAATTTGCTGCAAGAGAAGGAACATAAAGCACATTAGAAAAATATCCAGAGTCAAGATCAATTCTTTTGATACCTTGAGAAGGTATTTTTGAATCATTTCCCAATATGATGGAAGGACCTTTTGAGCTGTCGAACTTGGAGCAAAGACCTCTGGAGGAAGACATGTGTCTTGTGGATCCTGAATCTATAATGAAGGTGGAATCTTATGATGCACTAGCCATGAGAGCATGACATCTTTCTTTACCTTCGGATCTAGAAGAATCAGGATCAGGATCTTTCTTCCTTGTACATGCAGGAACAGGAAGATTGTTCTTCTCAAGTAATTGAGCCATCAAATCTATGGCCTTCTTCATACAGGCACTCTCAGGATGAATTCCTTTAAGACAATAGTTGCAATTTGGTTTTCTCTTGTGAGAATGCTTGGTCTTCCTAGGGTTTGAAACCTTTTTTGACTGATCTGGACTATTTGTAGGCATTGAACCATTAGATTTCTTGCTAGAAATATTTTGCTTTCCTATATCATTCACTCTCTCTGCAACTGTAAGGGTTGAATCCATTTGGCTTCGATCATTCCCATCAAAATCAAATTCTCTTCCTCTTGGGTAAGAGATTATGTGAAATTATCAAATGAGGGAAACTTCCATTTTGGAATGGATAGCCTAGCTGACTGGAAAGTAGAGACAAAAAATGAGAAATTTTCCCCCAAATTTGAGAGAATGGTAAGTATAAGCTGCTTATCTTCCTTCACTATCTCATATACTTTCAACTATGATATCAAGCTTTTGAACTTGGTGAGAAAGGCATTAATAGAATCGAAGCTGCTAGGACTCAAACATATGAGCTCATTCTCCAATTTGTGTGCTACCATATCATCCTTTGGCCCAAAGAGAGATTCGAGCTTGTCCCACACCTCTTTCGGAGATGTAAGATCAATGACAAGAAAATGTAGTTCATCATAAATTGAGAGAAGGAGGAGACCAATTGCTTCATCAAGCCGATCCAAGTACTTGGAATTTTCAACTATACTGAGAGGTTCTACTATCATTCCGTTGAGTATTTGGGTGAAGCTCTTGGATATCATGAAGAGAGCCATCTTGGCCTTCCATTCAACATAGTTGAAAGATGTAAGCTTTAGATCCATTTGAACAGAGAAATTCAATAGTTGAATAAGATTCCGAACGGGTGAATAAACCTCCAAAACAATAAAAATGTGCTGATGGCGAATGTTACACTTCAATTGAACACTACCTTAAGGAAAGATAGCTACTCAAAGAAATGTTGCAACCGCTGCAATTCGAATAGTTGCTTCCTGCTCTGATACCATGTAATAATATGTAATGATCAAGAAGCTATAGAAAGTCACAATAAAACTCACAAATATGTTGCAGAGAAGAATAGAAGGATACACTCAATGACCACTCATAAACACAGCAGAATAAAACAATAACTCGGTATTATACAATGAATAAGAATGTAAGTGAATGAGTACAATATCCATGAAGATGGCATAATCTAGGATTTGAATAGGCCAAGTAGGGAATTCAAATTCCTAACTCAAAGTGTGGCTTGAATGATAGTGGAGTCATCATCCAGTCAATGTATCAGTCATTAGTGGTAACAGTCAGTCAACTGAGTGAAGTAGGCACTAACTGAATGAGCAGGCTCAGTGGAGGGCACATGAGGAGTCTAACTGAGTGAGGTAGGCATGAACTGAATGAAGGAGGATCAGTGGAGGGTGCATGAGGAGTTACCTGGAGTCAGAATGGGCATTCTAGTCTCACTAGAGGTCTATCGGAGTGAAACAATCAGTGGAGGAGTCAATCTAGCCTTAAATCAAGGAAGAACTGAGTGATAACTAACTAGTAGGTGAGAAAGGTACCTAACTGGCTATGGTAGGTGAGAAAGACTCACTTGGTATGAAGAAGGGTACCTTTGGTAGGTAGGACGCCCCCTGGGGGCTGTAGACAGGCTGTAGAGAGCTAGAATCAAGCTCCAGGAGCTGGGAGGTCCACCATGATGATGATTGGATGCATGCAAAACAAAAAAATTATGGGGAGAATATTCCAACAACTCTTGTTGTATGAAACCCGCGTACACCTTAAGATGAAATCAAAAATATATTAATTTGACAAATTGGGATTAGTTGAAGTTGGTTCTGCAACTTCCCCAACCACCTCTCGATCTAAACTGCCTACCTTGTCCCATAAATACAAGGAGGATCCATGAGAGGGGTTAGACACACACAAGTGAAAAAATTGGAAAGAATGATTTGAGTACTATTACGTTGGAGGAATTCCCAAGTCATTGTGAAGAGAAGGAGCCCAGGATCCGGTTGCAAAAGCATCTTGACACGTCAGGTATACTTGTACTAATTTCATGCTTCTTTGACAACAAAAAGGTCGAAATACCCTTCCTGTCCCAAATCTAATGTCTATTGGATTGTATATTCATTTGGTTAGTATCTGATTATATTTGATGTTAGATTACTATCTGATTTCATAATATTTATATATAGTCAAGATACGCTGAGGAAGGTGTCCTTTGTATTGTAGGTTCATCAGGTGGGAGATCAAGCGAAATACCAAGCAAAAGCTAGGACTAGCCATCGATTAAAGGTGCATCTTTCGATATCTTTATCTCTTTCATTTGTAGGAACTAAATGCAATATAATGAATGTATTTACCTGTCAACCCCGCCCAGTTGGTAGTGTCCATCTCCTCACTATAAGGTAGAAATCCTGAACTATAGACTAGCGACTCTGCTGGGGAGTAACCGTGTGTTTCACTGCTCTAGGAGACCTAGTTAAGTGTTCTTCCAGCCCACTTTCAAATCTTTTTATTGTCTGAGAGGCCTTGTAGTTCTGTGTTACCTGTTCGTTTTGCTTGATTCATCTCAGTTGGCTATTTGCAAAGCCTGTTTGTGCCCTTCTGAGGCATGTACGCTGGTCTTTCCTACTTACAGTAGCATTTGTTTCCTAATGAACGCCCCTCCTTGCACTGCACAATAGCATACCTCTCCTGATGTACGCTGGTTCCTACACTGTATAGTAGTCTATTTTCTTGTAGTGTCCAGTTTGTTGTTAGGGTTTGATTTCCAAGCCTTTGGTTTCTTTTCCAGCCTCTTGCTTTTCTTCCCTCACTGACCCCTGAGACTTTCCATGTCTATGTTGAGTCTTGATTGCCTCTCCAATCTCTTTTAGTTTGTTTTTGCTTGCTTGAGTCCTTGTTAAGTGTCTTCACTACTTTCTAGCCCTTTTGAAGTTTATGCACTATTCTCTTTTGGACATAGCTGCACACTCTGGCCCTAGTTGGTTGTTGCATTCATACAAACCTACGTTATTATTGTTAGTTGTTTGTGGCAACAATAACACACTTTCTCTTTGTCTTATCCTTTCCTTTAGGGTTTGACCTTCAAGTTTGAGTCCTTAGGGTTGCTTCCGAAAGGTTGCTTGGTTTAGATACTTCTTGATTGTATTTTCAGTTCAGTTCAAGTGAGTCAAAGACTCCTAGTTAGCCTTCTTTCGAGTATGTGTGTGTAGTAAGGTCACTTGTTGGTTCGCTTGCTTACTTCTTTACTTGGATTAGTGTTTTCTTAGGGTTTTGGTGCTTAGGAGCAGCCTGTTTGGTCTGCGTTTCCGTTACAAGCATTTCTTTTCCCTGTTTCTTTTACACTTTTCTTCCAAGTCTCAAGTTTTTCTTTTGCAAAAGCTTGGTAAGTCAAGTCTTCCTCAGATCATTTGATTTGTTTGTTTTGAACCATTTAGGTGTTAGTCTTAGTCGCACTTCACATTTAGGTCTTACTTGCACTTTTACAAGTTCTTTCTCTTTTACAATTATCAGAAAAAGAAAAAAGTTGTTTTAAGTAGTTTAGTAGTAAGCTCTAGCTTTGCTTTGAAGTAGCATAGTTTGCTTCGAAACATTAAAAGAAAATACAAAAAGATTTTGATTTAGGTTTTCTTAGGTTTCAAGTTTTTGAAAGAATCATAAACGAAAAGAGAAAATTTTTGTGAATTTGAAAGCATTGTTTTACAAGTATTGTACTTTCTTTACAAACCATTCCACACACCGCACTATCCCTTGTGAGTAACAAGTAGCCCTTAAAAAGAAACATTAATAAAATTTATTAGCAACATTTTTCTTTTTAGGCATACATGACATCAACTAGCTTAGGCTAGAGTTTTGAGCTTAGATCACCTTAAAATGCTAGGAACTGGCTTCATTACTCAACAATCGTAGTACGACTATCTTTTAGGTAAACCCATCTATATCAAATAGTCTTGGGAAACTATACTTAAACCAAATCTAAGCATGAGGCCGTGGGAGATTGGAACTGTTGAGGATATCCCCTCACTTTCCTCTCAACCATAAACTAGATTTGACTCGCGTACAGGGGTCCTTTCGGACTTCAGGCTTTGCTACCCTGCCCATACATTTCTACTAGGATGACGACTATCCCCCCAAGTTATTTCGTATTGATGGTAGCCTTAGTATCAGACCTCTAGGATTCTACACAGGTAGAGTGGGCAGTTATTCCCACTTCACTTGGGACAGACGTGGAAGGTAACCCTTTGGCAGTAATCCTGGGAAAGTGGTTTGGTGATTCAAGTGCTTGCACCCAGTGGACCTCTGGAGGACGCCATCTAACTAACCATCGATTCTGTGTTAGTCTATTCTGGGCCCTAATCATCCCAGACTTGCTTCCAAGAGTATTTTCCATTGTTTGCCTGGTTTGATTACTGAGGAATTTTTTAGTGGTATGCTGTTTGCCCCTTAGTTGTAGTGGCCACTACATTTTTACTCAGTTTTATTTTGTTATAGTTGTGGAGGACCAACATCTTCGTCGGTCTCGGAGGTTGCAAAACCTTCCCCCACTCATAGTGGATCCCCCACCACCACTGCGATGTAGGAGAACAAATTCCCGTGGTTCTTTTGAACTTATGGGTGACATAGAAGTTCTTGGAGAACCACAGCCTAGAACACCGGATCGACAAGTCTTTGAAACTGTCGAGGTTGAGGATTTAACTGCTACAGAGTTTAATACTCCTTTTAACCTTCCTCTAACAGGACCCAACAATCCACTTCTGGTACCTGTTGGTTTCCAATAGCCTGAGTATAGTGATTACCTGTTTACACTGGGTTATACTATGACTAACCCAGGAGACTAGTAGGGAGTTCCACAAACTCCCACAACTTCTATGGCTGCAAGGATTCTGAATCCTTCTTTCTCAAAAACTTCTCAATTGAGTTCATCGTAGAACGCTTCATCCTCAACCCCATCCTTTATTTTGAATGTTGGCACTTTGGGCATGTCGAGCTCATTAGCCTTGACATCTGCCTCAGTCTCCACACCTACTTTTGGACCTAACAATGTCCCTCTGTTAGGGATACCCGCAGTGAGTTTCACTTAGTCTTCTTCCACACAACCGTTAGAAGGTGTAACTTAGAATATTGCTTCTTCATTCATGGTCGGAGCCATCCCTTCTACATCCATCCCCGTTATGGGTACGATGACAGCCCTGTCCATTACTACCATGCCGAGTTTCAACCCCTATGCAGGTGATAATGTTAATCCGTCGAATATACCTGTATGGAGTATCCCCTTCTCTCTGTTTGCTAGAGGAGGGGGTAATATCATTAACCCTTTGTTCGGTGGGGTTAGACCTCAGTCACAATGGACTACTACCCAAGGATATAATCCACTTACTTTCGGATGGAACAATTTCAATCCTTTAGTTTCACAACCGATGGCTGGGGGAAACCCCAACCAATAGTACATGAACTAGGTGATGGGTGGTTCCTAGTACCAGGTTCCTATTTTCCAGATGACATTGACTCAACCACATTTACTGTTTCTGGAAACTTTAAACTTGCCAGACCTTTCAAAACTCAGGAACGACCATATGCATCATGACCCTGCATGGCCACCCATTCCCACAAAGTTTCCCTCGGACATTCTGAAGTTTGAAGGTAAGACTGGTGAGGACCCCAGTGACCATGTCACAACTTTTTATATCTGGTGTTGCTCCAATTCACTGAACGATGATTCCATAAGGTTGAGGCTTTTTCAAATAACCTTAACTAGTGTCACAGCTAAATGGTACATTGAACTACCTGCAACTACCTATGGCACCTTTCGGGATCTTGCAATTGTGTTCTTGAACCACTTTCAACTTCCTGTCCGGTATGATGCCGGTATAGACCTTTTGTCGACATTTTGGCAGAACAAGGCCACTCATCTATCTAATCACATTCAGGAGTGGTGAAGGCGAAAGAGGCTCATTAAGGCCGACATCCCCCCAGCATTCTTATTAGAATGGTACCTTAAGTCACTTCTTCCTTATGTTTCTAAGGAAGTTGCCACTTCGGGGGTGTCTTTCGAAGAGGAAGCCATTTTGAGAACCCAGCAGCTCGACTTAGTTTATGCTTAGTCTGGGCTGTTGTATGAAATTATTCCTGATGCAGTGAGGTTTAATATAGACTTAGGTAAACCTAAATCTGGACCACATGCCAATGGCATTGTGGGTTCAATCGATTCTGCAGTGTTTGATGCCTTAACAAAGCAATTTCACGCCTTGTTAGTCAAACAGTCTGCTGCAGAAGCAACTTCTATTGCATCCCCCCTTTCAACTACAGAATCTGTACAGCAGGTGGAGACAAACCAAAAGGGCCCTTGGTATCCCAACAACAAAAGAAAGGGAAAGAAAGGGGAGGGAAACCAGCAAAATCCCAAAAACACACAAGATGCCAAGGAGGGTAAAAAAGAGAAAGAGAAGGCTAATTTCCCTTGCAAACAGTGTCAAGAGGACCACCTTACCCATCAATGCCATCTAATGGAAGAAGCCCAGAAGCTGATCCGTGAAAAGAAACCCACTGTCTTAATAGACCCTTTCCCTCACGGACAAAGTTCATCTTCTGGAAGCTCTAGTGCTGGGGGTACCACTCATGCCACCTAAGTTGATCAGTCTTTTATCAACTTGGTCAATTCAGATGCTCTGTTGAAAACTTGAGCCAAGAATTATAACTCGGATTTGCAGCAGAAGGATGTTCCCAAATCCTCCACTCCTCTTCACATACCAGTGGAGATGCTGCCGAAGATAACAAAAGGTGTCTACAAATGGGATTTGCACAAACCCAACTCGCGGGCTGCTCCCAACTACAATGTTGTGGAGGACTTAGCCCAAACCCCCTGTGCCATGTCTACTTTGGAGGTACTGCAAAGTTTCCCATTGCAACACAGTGCACTCCTCACAGCGATTGGGAGTGTTGACTCATCCAACATGCTTGCACTCTTTGATATGAAAGATATCAAGTTCCAATTTCCGTATCATGTCACTCTCTAGATCGAGGTCATCCATGGTCCTACGACCATTGGAAAAGCTGTTGTGGATGAGGGCGCATCTACGTGCGTAATGTCTATTTCTTCTTGGAGAGCTTTTGGTGAACCTGAGTTAGCTCCCTAGAACACGATATTTACTGCCTTCGATGGAATATCTTTCCATCCACACAGAGTCTTACCATCATTCGATGTCAAACTTGCAAGAAAACTAGTATCAGTAGAGGTTGAAGTTCTCGACGCTCTGCTCAATTACAACTTTCTACTAGGTAGGAGCTGGACATATGCCATGTAGGTAGTGCCATCAGCTATCTTCCACGTCATAATGTTCCCCCACGAAGGCAAGATTGTCACAGTTGATCAACTTTCGTTTACCCAGAAGAACAACCAGACTTCATCAGATTCATCCATTCCGTTGTTTGATCAGTCTAGCTAAGTCACTGAGAGCTTAGGAGCAAGTCTCTATGGGTCCTTAATAGGAACTTTTGACCTGCCTGCTCTCGCCCTGTTTGTTGTTTCTGAAGAATGTTCATCTTTCGAGACCTTCACAGTCTGTTCAATGATAGATCCATGGATTCTCCCTACTGAATTAGCACCAGCTTTTCCTATATCTGTTGTAGAGATAACTCATGTGGATTTACAACAATCCGTAATTCTAAAATATCATGACTCCGTTGGTCTATAACGAGTCGTATATGGACTATGCTTCTGCATGGCCAATAGACACTACCCTCTCTCCTGATAGTGTAGACACTGTTTTGACTTTCGATGAAGCCATTTTGGAAGCTCTGACGGACCTGAACCATCCTTGGGAACATTTGCACCCCAGGTCCTATCTACTTCATGTTCTAAACTTGATAGAGAGAGGTGAGTTCTCTCCGAGACTCGCTGAGAGTGTTGATTTTCCCTCTATCCCTTCCACTTCACAAGTTGCTTATGTTGAAGGGAATGTGGTGAATACATCGAGAACCATCCCGATCAACATTTCCACTGTACCAGGGGTCACAGAAACCATTTTTGTTGAAACAGATTGTTTTCTTGATGAGATCGTTCTGTATACTAATCTTTTTAACGATTTTCGTGACGTCTTTTCCCGACCTCGTGGGGAGGTTCCCAGTGTCGATCCCACTTGAAGAAGTACTACGGTTGTGCATCTGTGCTTTTTCATGTATTATAGTTGTACATTTTTGTATAAATTGTAATTATTCCATTTGTTGATCGTGACTAACTGGTTTCTGGAGATCATATTTTTGGTAGGTCATGAACATACGATCCTAGTAGCTGTCTTTTAAGTCGTTTTAAGCTCTTGTTTTGACTGTTTGAAAAACTAAATAAGATTTCCAAGCAAACTTGGTCTTTTCAAGCTCGTTAAAGAAATTGAAGGTCCATCTGCTTAAGTATAAGTTTAACCCTTTTCCGGTGATGATGATGGTGATGATGTCGACAACGATGATCATGATGATGATGATGAATATGGTGATGATGACAATCATGATGATGATGATGAAGATGATGACGATGATGATGTGATGATGATGATGATGATGAAGATCACAATGAAGTTGTTGATGATGATGATGATGAGGAGGAAGAGGGTGATGACGATGACGATGATGATGATGAGGATGATGATGATGATGATGATGGTGGTCATGAAGATGATAATGAAGATGATGATGATGATGATGATGAAGATGATGATGATGATGAAGATGTGGACGACGATGATTATGAGGATGATGAGGATGATGATGATGATGATGAAGATGATGATGATGATGATGATGATGATGATGAGGAATATGATGATGATGATGAATACCATGAAGATGATGGTTATGACAATGAAAAGTATGATGATGAAGATGATGAATATGTTGATGATGAAGATGATGATTATGGTGATGATGGTGGTGGTGATGAAGAGGAAAGCGACGATGATGATGATGATGAATATGGTGATTGAGATGATGATAATGATGATGATGATGAAGATGGTGATGATGATGATGATGATGATGATGATCACCACATGATGGCACTTGGTTGAGAAAAGCTTCTTAGTCTTTGATGGCTAAAATATTCTCTTCCCTGGAAAACCATTTCCAAGGTCCTAAGACATGTAGATACTAAGTTCAAAACCATATAATGGCACTTCTATCGTCAATCATAGGATAATAATACCTCAAGATCCCATTTGTAGTTGGTGGAGGTAACCTTCTTAGACCTAGATGGATATAAGATTCTTTTAAAGCCCAAGTCTTATGTCTCCTCCCTTGACCATGTCCACTTCCCTAAGTCCCCAAGACTTGGATACATCTATCACAATGGATACCCTTGTAAAGTCTTGTTTGGTGCTTTTAGACATTGTTCATGGCCTTTGATATCTAAATGGTTTCTTTATGGCCAATGGCACGATATTATTTCACAAAACATCATTCCAAAAGCCTTGATTAGGCACATACATATTGCTCAAAAGCACTTCATGGTATCGACATCCTTAATCATAGGCCAATGATACCATTAAGAGGTAATGTGTGGTTAGTGGAGGAAATCATCATAGCTCCTTCTGGATAGAATATTCCTTTAGGGCCCAAGGTTCAGGTCTCTCTCTCTCTCTGACTATCTCTCTAAATTGGATATGGGTTATGGGTTTTAAGGGTTGGGTGTTTGATGATAGATTTTAGGTTTGATGAGAATTAGAGGTTATAAGGGTTAGGGTTTAATTTTTATTTGACTAGACACTTTAGAGATTAGGATTATGTGGTTAGGGTTATAGGGGTTAAGGGATATATATCAGTATGTGTTAGTGTTTAGGATTACAGTGCGCCAAGAGTTATGATAATTAGTTATACTGGGAACTAGGGATCGCAGACGTGGCTAGGGCATCATGGTCAAGGGTTTGCAGATTGAGATATGGGGGTCATGGATTTATGGTTACAAGGATGAATATTTATATGTACATGAGGATAATGCAAGTTAGTGATTTTGTGTAATGATATATCTCCTAACCCTTGTGGTGAAAGAGAGAAGAGAGGGATGAGGGAGGGAGGAGGGATTGGGTAGAGTGGAATAGAGGGGGGGGGGAGATTGGCTAGATAGGAAGAGAAGGGGGTGGGATTATAGAGAGGGGAGGAGGGTATGGAGAGATAGATAAAAATTAAGGTGTAAAACACAACGCGTGTGTGCTATAATGCAAGCGCACATCTACATGTGCACACAGAGCAATGTGTGCGCGCCTCTACACGTGCGTGCTTCTGCGAGTGCGTGCATCTGTGCGTGTACACATTTTCGCACACGCGTGTTTGAATTCAAATTTTTTTTGGCATCCTTGCAAGTTTGGTATTAGCTTCAGATTTCCAAACATTGAGGCTCAGTCTGATTTATGGTAGAACATGCCAATTTCTGTAACTTCATGTTTTTCATGCTTAATTCTGCATATGATCCACTTGTGCAATACTGATGAAATTGCACACACTTGTCGAGATCTGTGTGAAGATTATAACTATATAGTTTTTGAATAGATTTGTTATTGTTTTCTATTTTTAATTCATTTTTAACTGCACTCATGTCAAATTTGTAAAAAACATAGGTCCTTTATTTGGCCTATAACTTTCTATTGGCTTACCTATTTCGAGAACGGAAAAGAACCCACACAAGAGTACAAAAATACCTACAAGCTAAAAAAAAAAGTTTTTTTTTAATGTTCAGACCATGTTATGGTGGACCAAAACTCGACCATGTTGTTTGAAGGCCTCACTGACTTTCGTAATTTACAAAAAAATATAAAATTAACTTTTAAAATTTTGGAAAAATAGCACTGCACAATATTCGTCTGTTTCCTATGCCTCTACATATTTTTTTCCTCATAAATTGACAATTTACATAAAAAAACCGATGGACCAACAAAAATATATGCATTATGTTTTAGAGAAAAAATAGCGTACCAATCTTAAAATAATGACATTTTGGGGTGGTTATACCCCTTGTACATAAATAAAAGTTATATATCGGAAGATGATCCATTTTTCTACGTTTCATCTTTTTACACCTAATTCTAAAAACTTTTGTAGGTACCTCTAATAATTAATTTTAATGATAAGATTTATGCTTTTCCAGCATGCCATTGCAACTAATGCACGTCATAACTGGGTATCATTACCTTGCACCAACCCATATATACATAGAGAGAGAGAGAGAGAGACATACACACACACACACACACTTATTGTATAATAAATTCACACATATAACTTTCCTAACATGATCTTTCCCTACCTTGTTATCAGGTAAAATGGTGGAACCCCGGGTTTCCATTTTAGGGTATTTAACAATATTTTTCCTCGTGTCCTTTTGGAGTTAGGATAATAGTAATAGCTAAGACGAATGTTTAGTATTAAATTCGGATCATCTAGTAGTAAATATCCTTAGGCTAGTGGGTAGGTCCTAGGACTTCACTACTAGCCTATAACAAGTAGTTGGTTCACTCGGGATTATCATAACTTAAGATGATGCTTAAGACCTTAGGGAAATCAAGTAAACCGTTACTTTTATTCAAGTGCCTACAGTCACCAAATTGACATCGATCATTAGTATCCTCGACCTGTTTTCCCTAGTGAATTCTTGCCACGTCGTTTAGTTGCATTAAAATCTTTAATATCCTAGGTCTATATTTAACCATTACAACTTAGAAAGTAAATCTTACAAATTTTACTGGTGGGGCCATGGCCTTGAGCTCTTGGCCAGTTACATAATTACACTTTCATTTACAAAGGAAGATGGGGTAAAAAGGAGGGGTGTTACATCTTGAGTGATTTTTATTTCAAGGTGGAAAATCAAAGAGGAATATAGGAAATTATATTGTGAAGGTTCATGTAAAGCAAAAGTATGAAAGACTTATAAATTTATTCACATTATAAAGAATGATTAGAGAGTGGTGAATTTCTTTGAAATTATTGTATTTTTATAAAAGCAAACATTGTATAGGTGGGAATTAGAAGTATACTTATATAATACAAGGAGAAAAAGAAATTTTATGCTTTTATATTTAAAACTTACCTCATATTTTAGTTTATGGAAAATGATAGATTTGTAGAAAGTAATAATTGAAGTATATAAAGTGGATTGTTTGTCCAAGTATAAAAAGATGCAGTCGAAAGTTTAGAGATAAATCATGATAATGAAGAAATCTCATGACAATACCATGAAGATTAAAGACCAAGCTAGCGACCTTATTGAATGATGAGTGACGATGAAGACCCGATTGATGACTCAAGATGAATACCTGACCAAAGTGGGAATAAAGATGGAAAGAAGACCCAAATGAAGACGAATATAAAAGTGACAAATAGCAATGACAAAGCAACACATATTAAGAGAGTATTAAAACACATATTAAAGTGCTATAATGTTTATTAGAAGATGAAGACAATAGAAATATCTAGAAGGAGCAATTATTGAGACAAATGAAGTCTCTCCAAAACAGGGTTTCTCTTATGTAATTATTACTATTTAATTAATCCAAGCCATCTGAAGCAAGGCCTCCAGCTTCAGTTATTATTGTTATTTGTATTTAAATAAGATTGAATATTACCATACAAAACGCTTGTTTAAAAACTTAACTTATCAATATGCAAAGATGACCGAAACATATATCGATTACAGAGTCTATGGATATGCAAAGATGACCGAAAGATATCGATTACGGAGTCTATGGATATGGATATGCTGTTAAAAAGATTACATCGATAACAACGAATAAGCGCGATAAAATTTACTTGATTTGTAAACACGTTTTCAACAAAACAAACAGTATTAGACTCACCAGCTTCAGTCCTGAAAATTCTACATGAGATGAGAACAAGTTACAAGGTAATCTATATAAACTTGGGATGGGAAGAAACTTACGAAGAACAGCCTCATTGTTGGGATGTGCGACTCCCTGTGGATGATAAATTAATTGCTATCCTCCACATGTTTACAATACGACCGGAAAGATAGACGTTTGCAACACTACCGGAATGACAGATTGGAGCTTTTCCTACGAGACCATCTCCTTATAAATAGTTCCATGAGATCAATGGGTGGACATGGATCATTTGCGGGTAGCATTGTACTGTATTATATTTTAATGGTATTATGGGGTAGCATCGTACTGTATTAGAACAGAGTTACTAACCTTATGGGGTTTAGTATATTTTAATGGTATTATGAGGTTTATTATGTTTTGCTAGGCATTTAGATCTTGACAAAATTTGTATTCTTGGTGACTCTTACTGTATCATCAATTGGTCTCAGAACAGTCCCGTTTGGGCTCATTAACACTCCAGCACTCCTGCCAGAGGATCAGTTAACCTTTGAACTCACACATTAGGGGGCATCTGTTATAGATCAAATCTACACTTCTCCATCCATGATCACATTGCTCTGTTGATCACACAAAAGGACACTAAGGATTGAAGAGTTTGATTGACCTGGATGACTTGTTGCTAGAAGTACCTTCAGCTAAAAATATTGTAGTTTCTCATGATTTTACCACATGTATGCCCCTCTCTGTATAGAAAACCAGCACACACCTTGGGAAAATACTCTACTTTGCTCAAGGACAACCAGCTTACATCTCCCAAAATGTTGTAAACGCATGTTGTAAAGCACAGAAGTTGCTCTCTGTATGCTACTCTTGTTGTATGAAACCCGCGTACACCTTATTGACGAATTGGGATTAGTTGAAGTTGGTTCTGCAACTTCCCCAACCTCCCAATTCAACCACCTCTCGATCTAAGCTGCCTACCTTGTCCCATAAATACAAGGAGGATCCATGAGAGGGGTTAGACACACAAAAGTGAAAAACTTGGAAAGAATGCTTTGAGTACTGTTATGCTAGAGGAATTCCCAAGTTATTGTGAAGAGAAGGATCCTAGGATCCGGTTGCAAAAGCATCTTGACACGTTAGGTATACTGGTACTGATTTCATGCTTCTTTGACAATAAAAGGGTCGAAATACCCTTCTTGTCCCAAATCGAATGTCTATTGGATTGTATGTTCATTTGGTTAATATCTGATTATATTTGATGTTAGATTACTATCTGATTTCATCATATTTATATATAGTCAAGATACACTGAGGAAGGTATCCTTTATATTCCAGGTTCATCAAGCGGGAGATCAAGCAAAAGACCGAGCGAAAGCTAGGACTAGCCATCGATTAAAGGTGCATCTTTTGATATCTTTATCTCTTTCATTTGTAGGAACTAAATGCAATATAATGAATGTATTTACCTGTCAGCCCTGCCTCGTTGGTAGTGTCCATCTCCTCACTATAAGGTAGAAATCCTGAACAACAACAGGAGCTGGGTCAGATATGACCTTTGTTGATTAATTCTTGGATTTTCCTGTGAATCTCTTCATTTTCGAGAATGGATCTTCTTTAAATAGATGCATTAGGAAAAAAATAACTAGGAACAAGTTCAACGGAGTGTTTTACCTGACAATGTTGAGGTACTCCGTCTGGAGATTGAAAGAGGTTCTGGTACTCATCAAGAATATGATCGACTTTCTACTTCTGTCGAGAAATGCATTGGTTGGTGACTTGACTTGTTGTTGCAGTCTTCAAAGGATGTTGCGGCTTGATCATGATTAATGTGAACTTCTGAGCATGATTGATTAGCTTCTTTGTCTGTTTTCAGATATCACTGCAACCCTCGGTGTAGGTTGATGCTTTGGTATGCTGAACCATCGATTTTGGATTCTGACAATCACCTTCTGAGGTCGTGACTGATAACTTCCATGTCTATCCTAGAGGTAAGGTTTCCTAAACAGGGCGTCAGCTACGGAGAGTGGTGTCATGTCACAGAGTACTTCATATTCAAAAGGTTTTATGAAGTAGGCGAATTTGCATTGTCAAGTGATCCGTAGTTCGTTTCCATCCTTCATCCAATCGATGTTGTAAGGCTGAGGATGCGAACTGGTGATAAGACCTAGTTTCTTCACAAGTTCTTCAGAAACAATTTTTTTCTAGCTCCCGCTGTCCACAATCAGATGTAATGGGTTTCTCTAGACCCATATTCGTGTATGGAATAAGCGCTCTCATTCCTCCTCGTCGATGATAGTCGAGGTTGTTGTAGTGGTCAAGGTCAAAAGAGTCATCGCGTCTGGATCAGATTCTTCCACCATCTTGTCGAACGCGTCGGAGTTCAACACTTTCATCAGAAATGTCTTCCGAGCTTTGCATTCAAACATATCATGCCAAGATGAGTGGTGGTAATCGCACCATTTTCTAGTCGGCGGTTGTTTGCTACGTTCCCTCTTGTGAAAAGGCTTCTTACCGCTATCATACTTTGGCAGTGTCGGTTGAGAAGATTTCAACTTGTTGAAGTCGGCTGATGCCTTCTTATCGGGTGGTCATCCTAATGTCGGCTTTGTCGCAAAACGTAATTTTCCTTTCTTCTTAGTTTCCAGTTTGTTGGCATAGTGGAAAGCATCCGCAAGTGTATTGACAATCAGAAATTCCATTTCCTGCTGGATGTACTAAGACAATCCACTGGTGTACTTAAAAATAAGCAATTTCTCTTCTTCTTGGATGCCAAGTTTTTCCATAACTCGGTAGAACCCGTCGGCTTAACTATGTACTGATTGTTCTTTCCATTGCCTTAGTTGTTTCCACTTCTTATACTATTGCTCAAGGTATTTCGGCAAGTAAAATTCCTTTTGGATGTGTTCGATGAATTTATCCCATGTTTCGATGGGGTCTCCGCTTCTCTCCATCTTTGTCGAGAGGTTCTCCCACCAGCAGTGCATAGAGGTAGACATATTTAAGGATGCACTGGTGATCTTTTCATCTTCCGAGAGTTGATTTACAGCGTAATAGGATTCCAATTGCTACACCCAATTGTCGACAGATTCCGCGTCAGTATTACCTTTAAGATTTGGTATGTCCATATTCATTTTCACTTTGAAGGGGCTGATTGTATTGGCGTGAGTTCTCGTCGAGGATCCTCCGAATGTCGAATTGAATCGCAAGAGAATCTCATTGAACTGGGTGAACATTTTAGTCCGTTGTCGAGCCAGAGCTTGCTCAATAAGCTGTGCTATCTCTTCGGCTGCATGTCTATAATCTGTTTCTTCTATCATGTCTGGAGATCGCATCTGCTTGGATTGTTGAGATTGCGAGTGAGTTTGAACCGGCATAAGTCAGGTAACTTCGAGAGAAGTGTATATGAAGAACTTAAGCACAGACAAACCTGAGGGCTCTGATACCAATGATCCGGGTCATGTCCATGAAGCACGAGGGGGATAACAGTTCGACTAAATGAGTCAGCTCTATTATGGCGGAAGCTTAATAAATAGAATGATCAAAAGCAGGATTATGCAATACAAATAAAAAAAAATGCGTACAGACAATATGCAAGAATGCGAACTGTTATTCTATTACTTATGAACAAATTAAAGCTGATTGATTTTGATAAGATGTATGTTACAATAGTTTACATGCTTATAAAGAAGTCTGAGACGCTTGCATTCCTGCGCTTTACGTTCCGTTACAAAGAAGAAGTTAGAACGGTTTCAATAGTCCAACCGTTAAAGTCAACTGGAAGAAAGAGAGACAGTCTATTGAAGTTCGAGAGTCACTGGTCGCATCTTGACACTGCTTGTCGATGTCGCGAACTGCAAGATTGTAGAACATGTCGAAGGTGCGAAACATGCCGTGATATGTCGAAGTCGATGTTACGAATATAAAATTATAACGTAAAATATAAATTAATAATCATTAACAAGTAATTAATTAGAATTAGTATGGAAAGGACATAACCCTTCAACGCAATGCCCAAGCCATATTTAAGAGGCGAGCAATCCATTGTAAAAATCATCCAATATATTATTCTATTTATCATTCAATATGAGAGTCAGATTTGACTATTAACACTCCAATCGGATACGATTGCTGCTTTTGGTATTAGAGTGGAACGCTCCTCCATCTGAGCTCGGACTTGGCTCATTCCTCTCCTTCACTTCTTCCATGTTATTCCTCCCTTTCATTTCCTCTCACGTCCTCACCCCCTCCATCCTGGTCTATGCCCCCGCCCTACTGACTCACACCCCTCATCATCCACGCCTCCTCCACACTACCTCTCTCATCCACCATCGACCGTGCCCCAGACATCTAGTCCCGCTCTCAGCCACCTCCTGTCACTACTGAACCACATCCATGCCCTCCACCATCGGTCCTCTCCACCTCCCTACTCCTCTCGCAGTCCTCCTTGCCCCAACCCATCTCCATTCGTCACCTCTCCCTTCCTCAAACTCCTCGCTCCTTACCTGCAACCTCTCATCCCCGCCTGTCTCGACTCCCAATCAACTGTGTTCCCATCTGCGCATACATATCCCCACGCCCCCTCCACTCTCCACCTACTCGCTTTCCCTCCTCCACTCTCCACCTCATATCCCCCGCAGCCCCCATCTCCTCCACTACTCTCATAGGTATCCCGAGCTCCCTCTGAGTCCTGCTGCATGTTCTTCCCTCTATGCCATCCTTCCCATCCGGCTCTTCTACGCCATCCTTCCCATCCAGCTATTCTCCCACCTCTGCAATTCTCCCTCAACATCCCTCCACCTCCATCCACCTGCACCACCATTCCCTCCTCACGACGACCTCCTCCATGATTTTCGCGGCTCCACTTCCCTTCCCCCATCGTCCTCCCTCGACTACATCGCTAATGCCCTAAAACCCTAATTAATATTAATTTTTATTAAAAAAAATTATTATTCAAATTATAATTTTTAATAAAAATAATAATTATAATAGTTATTAATAATTGACTCTCAACCTTAACATTAACCATGAAGTCATTTAAAGACGAATGGGATGAATCGAATCGATTTCATAGGAAAATGGATGAAATGTTTGATTGGATGGAACAATCAGTTGTAAAAGCAGCTCAAAAAGCTATTGACGACACCTTCAATAAAATAAGCCAACAAAGCAACCCGAAGGCCTTTGAAGACAAAGACTCTAAAACTAAATCTAAATATGATTTTCAAAATCCGGAAGAAAAACCAGATAAAGAACATAAAAATGATAAAGAGGAAGATACAAAAAACTATTAGGTCA